>JAJOOR010014105.1:0-43897 GCA_036250505.1 Solanum acaule | reverse complement strand
ATAACTATTTTAAACAACTAGAAAATTGTGTAGTATATATTGATGATATATTACTATATTCCAAAACACAAGATGAACATATAAGATTATTAGAAAAATTTATACATATTATAGAATATTCAGGCATAAGTCTCAGCAAAAAGAAAGAAGACATAATCAAAAAGCAAATAGAATTTTTAGGAATACAAATAGATAAAAATGGAATAAGAATGCAAACACATATAGTACAAAAAATAATTAACTCAAATGAACAACTAGATACAAAAAAGAAATTACAATCATTTCTAGGACTAGCAAATCAAGTAAGAGAATACATACCAAAATTAGCAGGGAATTTAAAACTATTACAACAAAAATTTAAAAAAGATGTAGAATACCAGTTTGATAAAAAAGACCAAACACAAACACAAAAAATAAAACTATTATGTAAGAACCTGCCTAAACTATATTTTCCGAATGAAAACAAAAAATTTACTTATATAGTAGAATCAGATGCCAGTGAAAAAAGTTATGGAGGAGTCTTAAAATACAGGTATGATGGAGAAAAAATAGAACATCATTGCAAATATTATTCAGGAAGATTTACTAATACGAAAATAAAATGGAAAATAAATAGGAAAGAATTATATTCAGTGTATAAATGTTTACTATCATTTGAACCATATATTTTATATAACAAATTTATTATAAGGACAGATAACATACAAGTAAAATGGTGGCTAACAAGAAAAATACAGGATTCAGTAACTACAAAAGAAATGAGAAGATTGGTATTAAATATATTAAATTTTACATTTACTATTGAAGTAATAAATACTGATAAGAATGTTATTTCAGATTACTTATCAAGACAAAACTACTTAGACTGAGAAAGAAAAAACAATTGAAGATATACTCAAAGCCATTACTACACTTTGTATAAAAGTGGACAGTATGGACAATGAGATACAAAAGCTAAAGACTAATGAAGATAATCTGAAGTCTAAAGCTAACATAGGTCAGCAGCATGACTGTAAAAATGCGGAGCTAAGTCAATCGGAAGACTTTAAAAATCCAGAGCTAAAAGGTGACGTTGGGAAACACCTTAAAACCCATAATATTTGTTTAAATACAGCTACAGGTACAAGTAAACAAGTTAGTGAAAAACAACATAAGAATACAAACTTAAACCAGCTATTTGAAAAATCATTTACTCCAAAAATGCCAAGAAACACATTAACTATGGAACCACAAACCTCTACCTATGCAAATAGCCTACAAAATGAGAAAAAAATTATATAACCATGTCATGAGAACATATATTGAAAATATATACAAAATCTAAACCTATTTAAACCGTAATCCTAAATCCACTACAACCAAAGAACCAAGTCAAGACTACCTAACCCAAAAATTACAAGGTTATAACAAGCTAATCGCACAGCCAAAAACTAACGCCAATTTAGTAAGGACATGTTATAATTATGGACTATTAAATACCGTATACACATACTACGGAGAAGAAATAAGTGGAATACCAAAACTACACAAGGCATTCATTACATAAAAAAGAGTTACCAAGGGAAATTTACTTTATGTAAAGTTTTATACAGCACCAACTGAGATATTATACGAAGAGATAAAACCCCCAATTCAAGTTATTAAAATAGGACTAACTAAATATATGATTATACCTGAAGATATTGGACAATAGGAAGAGATACAAAAAATAGAGATACCAAGTTTTTGTTCCAATAAAAGAATAATTGGTATATCAACTATTATCAAGAGTTAGCAAACAATTATTTGAATGAAAATGCTATTTGGAGTTACTACTCTAGAGATCAGTTAATGATATATTCAAATTCGAGAGAACTAAGAAGAACAGATATGGATGAAGTCCAGCGATGGATTTTATCATTATTAAAACTAGAAGAAAGACCTACGACAAGAGCACTCAAAGTAGGATTTATTTCGGCAGAACTATTAATTAGATATTGCAAGCTAATTGGACACAAATACCCTGATCATTTGTGTTCAAAATGTAATGGAGAAGAAAACGTGATTCCAGATGTCCAGCTAGAATAAAATCTAAAGAGATAAGAAGATAAAGAAGATAGAGACAACTAAAGAGATAAAGCAAATAAGAAATATTTGACCAAAAAAGCCAAAAGAAAATAGTATAAAGTAGGAATAAATCATGTAAATTAGTCAACAAGTGTTGGGTAGTATACATTATTAAAGTATGATAGATGTGCATTATTAAAGTAGTATGGACAAGTGTAAAGTAGTAGGTGTTGTAGGTGGTGTGAATTATTAATAATGATGACAAGTGTATGAATGGTAGGTGGTGTGCATTATTAATAGGACAAGTGTATGAATGGTAGGTATGCATCATTGTAAAGTAAGTAGTATAGTACGTGCATTATTGTGCATTACTGTAGACATAGGATAAAAATTCTTTTCTATATAAAGGAATGTACATGTAACTTAATAGGCAGGCCTTTCAACCTTCAATAAAATGATTTCCTAAAAAACTCTCTCAAATACTTAAATACTTAATAGATAATGGAACAACAATATGAAATCCAATCAAATATTTCAGATAACATGAATAAGCAAGAAGCAAAGGCATATTGTTCAACAAATATGCAGAACTAATTTAATATATTCCTGAATATCATATATATGATTGAATAAATTTATGTTAGTTATTATGTATTATAATTATTTGAATCATGATTTCTAGTTTATTAGCACAATGGAAACAGAGAGAAAACTTCTATACTATGCCATCCTAATGTTGAAATCGGTACGCAAGGAAAGTCGTTTAGGGGAGTAAAAAAAGTTGAGGCGCTGATAAGAAGGAAGTATCCGCTAAAGTACGATGCTAGTAGTGACATGAGAACATGATAAACAAATAATCTAATTCATAATGGACTAATATGAATTTAATCAATTATGAATATGATAGGAAGGAATAATTGAAAATAAAAAACCTGTATAACAACGAACATGACTACATACATGCATGATGAAATAATAAAAAACTATGAAACTTTAATCCTATATATACTTAAAGGTATAGAGATAATTGAATTAAGAAGAATCATATGGGAAAAAATATTTAATGATAACGAATCAGAAGATATATTAAACCAACAATGGTATGAAAAAGACCTACATGATTTAAACCTCGAAAGAATAGAATGGTATGATTTAGAAATAAATTAATATTAAAATGAACTACGAATATTTACAATATTGGACAGAAGCTATGAAAAATATAAAACTATTAGAACAATTAATGAAAAATAATTTACATATGTACCTAAGAACCCAAGATATGTTGTATTTAGAATACATCACAAATAATATTCAAGAAATAGTCAGATTAAGACAACTATCAGAAGAATATTACAATAATTTACAATAATTATTATTAAAATCAAAACTCAAAGGCTACAAGGAGAACACAATCATAGAGTGTAAACAAATAACTTACCATACTCAAATTAAAAGATAAGATTTACCTTAAAAACGTTGAAATAAAGAAACAGAGGACCATCAAAAAACACTGAGCATCCACAGACACTTGAAATCAATCTTCAGATTTGTGAGATAGAATTTCGGAGAGTTCTTGGGCTCATTGTCAAGTCCAGACACTAGAGAATACAAATAAGTGAGAGAAAACACATTGTAGAAACCCAATTGATTGAAAAATCGAAAAGCTACCAGAATGATTTGTATGTTTGTGTCCTTTCATTGTTGCTCGATCTACCCGTAACATAGATGAACATAATAGAGGTAGAAGAGGAATGATGATCTTCACTCGCATAGAGAAGCAGTCTAGGTTTTTTTTGAGATGAATTAGGTTTGAAGGATGATATTTCCCTTACTTAAAGTACCCATTCCTGATTTTTCTTTTTTCTTAAGAGCAATATTTTATTTTGGGTTTAGTCTCGCTCAATTTTGGGTATTAGGGACAAGTTATTGATGATATTAGGGACTATATTTCATCCCTTCGCAATTTAGTAAAATAAATAAGAGAAATAGGGTCCGGAAAAAAATCTTGACCTTATAGGCACGCTTTTAAAGACGAGATATTTTACTTGTCGTTAAATGTTGGTCTTTGTTAAGCCTTTTTCTTGTAGTGCTACTTTTCTATTAGTCCATTTTAAAAAATAATGATCTCTTTCCTTTTTTGATAACATTTTAATTTCAGCATTCCACGTGGCATATTTAAGGCTACAAGATTAAAGAGAATTTTTGTACATTTGACATAACTTTAATTTAGAATCATAAGATTCAAAAATATTCTTTATTTTCTTAAACTGTGTGTCAAGTCAAACTAGGTCACTCTTTTAGAAACGGAGTGAGTACTAATTTATTTTAATTTTTATTAAAAAATTAAGTGGCCCCATTTCATAAAAGTATGAACACTCTTGACAAAAATATTCGCTCCGCTGTTGATTATAAACAATGACAAATTAAAAGTTCATATCTAAAAGATCACCGATAAGGAGATAATGGGGAAGGGGAAGCTACAACATAGGTTTTTCACATATACATCATTTACAAAAGACACAGGGGAAATAAGAAATGTGAAAATGTTATTTAGCCTAGACAATTTTTATCTAGAAAAATAAGAGGATTTGAGCCAGATGGAGACGTTTTAGCCTAGAAGAAGCTTTAATCACTAGTATGAGGTGGTGGAAAGAATCTTCCCATGCACTTCATTCAAGCACCACCTCTAAGGTAGCAGAAATAGAAGAAATCCAAGATGAAGGCAAGAATGGGAAAAAAGAAGTAGCAATCACTAATCTAATGTTTGAGCATCCTTCCTTAAGGATAAGATCCAGAAGTAACGCACAAGGAGCACAGTCCACTGAATGAGAGAACACAACTGCAAAGGCACTTTGGTTAGGTTAAACAGACAAGTGAACTAGGAAATAAGGAAAATATAGAAGACTTACTCTTATTTAGCTGATAAACAAGGAAGCAAGGAGACGAATTAAACATTGATCCATAACATGAGGAGGCAGAAATTCTTGTTAGCCCAAAGAGGGAATGTTTTTCAGGTTCCTCGGGGTGAAGGCGAGAGAAGGAAAAGAGGTTCATTTAGAAAACCCTAGACTTAAGGAAGTATTTATAGGGATTAATATTTGGGCAGGATCTGAAGTGGGTTGTGTCTGTTAGATTGTTTTGTTACATATTAATAGACTTGGGTTGTAGTCCCGAATGAGTTATGTATTTGTGTTTGAATTTTATCCATAAAAGCCTAAAAATTTGACCAAAAAGATTACTATCTAGTAGTAAACTATGTAGTCAAATATGAATTGAGGTATGGCAATTCTCTTTTTTCATATTTAAAAATCAATACGGCTAATTGTATTCACTAAGAATCACTAATTGATCATACTTTCAAAAATAAATTAAGTTATAGACTTCTTCACTGCGTGAGATGTTTCCATTGAGGGTGAGTTTCAAAAAAAAAAAACATTTGTGCCTTCTACAGTAGGATATTTTTTGTAGAAAAAACTCATCTCAGTAAGATATCAGTCGATAACTATAAGAAATGTTAAATATTTATTATGCTTTTTTAAGAGTATATTCTACGTATATTACAAATACCATCATAATTATTGACATTATCTGTGCATCCACCGCTAATCTACCAAAATTTTTAGGTTTGATAATGATTTGTGATGAATACTCACATAAATGGAGAAACATCATTATTCATGGCATAAAAGTTTGAAAAAATTTAAAAAATATTACGTTTATCTAATTCTTCACATACAAATTTCAGAAGAATTATCAGACAGAAGTATTGATCACCATAAATGATACATTTTCAATTGTATATTTTAACAATATATTATTCTCTAATATCAAATACACTTATTCCATACAAATGATAGAGAAATATTCCATCTCCTAATTGCTCCTCTTTTGATCATAGTTATGGAAGTTGTATGTATAAAAATCATATTTTATAAATTCAACAAATAAAATCATAAATTTACCCAATATTATGATCAATAAATTGCAGTAAAAATAATTACCTATTTGAAATGCCTCCAACCAAAGTACCTCTAGCTATGAGGAGATATAATAATTTTATCTATTGCTTGCATTATAGTTCATTAAATAACTTGATAACTCATAAATTTATTATTTATTTAATAAACTAGCTCAAAGAAATCTATCATAGATCGGGGTAAATTTTGGGATAATTTGTAGGTCATGGGTAATGTGGACCATTTATGAAACATTAAAAATAAAAGGTGAACTTGATTTAACGTTTCAAGCAGACCTCATCCAATTCTAAGTGTTACATCAGTATAAAACCCAACTAAATGAGTTGGGGTCGAATCCGACAAGGAACGGTACGTGTTTAAGATTCAATAAGGAAGTATGAACATAATCAAATCAGTCATAGGAATAAAAATTGTCGAATAAAGACATCATTCAAATCAGGGGGTGAAACGAATGACAAATGAGGGGTTTTGGTTTTGATTATCAACTACAAACAACAGCAAACAATACGAAATAACAATAATAAAACGGGTTGTTGGATGTGATTCGAATATAGGATAATATAGACAAATGGGTAATTGCAACTGTTAGAAAATATCAAGATATTAGTGAGTAAGCTAGGCTATAGGAGAGACAAACTGTCTCTTGAAAAATTTACCCCAAATCAAGTTGATTTCTCTCGAACTTCAATAGGCATGCAAAATAAGACCAGCCCACACCTTAATTCATTCACTCTCTCCAACTGAATGTGTAGAATTGGGTTTAGGATTCACTCTCTCGACCTAAACCTAGGTCAACCCAATACCCACAAATCATCAATTAAAAACCTTAGTTCTAAAACCTCTCTCTCTCGAAAGCCAAGAACACAAAGCTAGAACTGCATTTGAACCTACAATTCTTAAATTAAACCATAATTAATGATTGAACTCACTTCTAAATAGAAGTTGAACTAACAATTAGCAATACACCTAAGCTAAATAAGCCCATAATCACACCCCAAGAATTGAGGTTTAGCAAGACAACATAAAAAGGTAAAAACTATTACCAAATTGGTTATCAATCAACTAGGTAAGAGTGATTTCATCCTTACAATCCTCCAATTTGAAGATTCTCGAAGACCCACTTCCAATTTCTCAAAAGTGAAAAACTTCAATCCTTCAAAGCTTAGGAAAAACTAGGGAAAACTGTCCCCAGAGCTAAAAACATAATAATAGATTCAAAATATATGATCTAAGATACTAAACTAAATGTTCAAAAATGTATTTATAGTCACCAAAAATGTGTTGCGAAGAGTCACTCACCGAAGTAAGTCAGGCTTGCCGAACAACTCGGTGAGCCACTCTTTGGTAACTTCCATTGCCCTTCTGCTTTGGCATTCATCATCCTCAATGTCTGTAACTTTGGGCGATCTAGCACTGCATTGCGAAACTACTCGGCTCTCCACCGACTGCTCCTTTATCTCACCGACTTGATCTCTTCCCTCAGGGCTTCATACACTAGAACTTTAGGCAGTCAGATAGCCATTTGCCAAGTGAACTTGGCGATCACCAGACTGTCGTTCTTCATCTTTTCAGCCTGTTTTGCTTGTTAGTGTCCTTGATTTGTTCCTCAATTCATATTCCTAAAAATCAAGTGTTTTTCATCAGTTATTGGAGCAAAATAAGTATTTGAGGACACTAAATCTATATAAACAAAGCCCTAGATGAGTCCAAATCTCGGACTCATCAGCACCCCCAACTTAAACTTTTGCTTGTGCTTAAGTAAAACTCAAGTTCAACAGTTGAAAAAAGATGTCTCAGATAGTACTACAAAAGACTCAATCATGAATTCACACTACAAGACTTAACTTACTAATTCAAGGATCAATCTTGCACTGAAAGATTCAAGTTGTGACTCACTATTATAGAAGATTCTCAGGTTCACAATACTAGCTTCAAATGCAAGTTCAGGCTCAGCAAAGGTACATAAATGCCCTCACAACAAAGATGATTCCATATTCACACAAAATTGGTCAACAATTTATAGTTCCAGAATCACATACAACTCTCACACTCACAAAGATGAACACATGCATGAATTCACCCATAGGTTTGCCCTTTTGCTTCAGCTCACTCAAGATAAAAAAGGTTTTTTCAAGTCTTGTAATAGGGCTGAGTGTAAAGGTATGGTCATTTAGGCTCAGTGGTTGCTATCCTCATAAAATGTGGTATGAACATCACTTTTATTTCTTTTTCTTCAGCAATTTTACTCATGCTCAAAATTCTCCCCATTATTTAACTCTCATGGAATACCGGACACCCCATTTCTTTTGCAACTTTCACAACTTTTTCATTCTTTTTTTTTTCGTTCTTCTTTTCTTTCTCTCTTTTTTTTGTATGGAGGTGTTCCATCTTTTTCATATCCATGGATCAAGGAGGACTTCTTCACACTACTTGATTTACCTCCTCTTTTCACCACACCCCCAACTTAGGCTTTTTGTCTAAGTTGGCTATTCAAAAAAACCACACTTCATGAGGATTATGGGAATGGATAAAGATGGGTCACATCTGCTCATGTTTCTTCCAAGAAAAGGATCAGGCTCGAAGGGGGTTCAAGTAAACTTCACACGTCTCGTAAGGTTGGCCACAAACGAGTTATATTGTCAAATTGTTTCACTCTTCAAAATTGTTGCCTAAGATCATTTCAAGAGCTTTTAGTCAACCGGACAAAGGAGGCAAATTCTAGGTGTCATCACACAAGGTTCACGGTAAGATCATTACACAAAGCAATGGAACCAATATCAAACAAAACTCTACACATTTGCTAGTGTGGAATGTTCATCACAAGAGACTCCATTCAATAACCAGCTAGTCACAACGAGATGCAAAACGTCCACATGTTGTCTATGGAACTTCATTTGGCCTAATCGTAGCCTTATATTCATTTTTGTTCAATTAAGAGCACTATTCAAGTCATCGGTATTGATCATACACGATACTGAGATTTGCACAAGAACAACCACATTCAAACACAATAAGAGGTGGCGATTTTTTTTAAGATGGGGTCAAAACCATTTCTATTCAAAATAACGAGCCATAAGCTCAAACATCCACAACACACTATCAACACACAATACAAAACACAAAAACCCAATATAGACAAAACATATTCACAAGAGGTAGGTATGGAAATACCTCACCCCACCACAAATAAAACGACAGTTGTCCTCAAATGCAACAAAATAATAAACAGTCAATAAAGATGACAGAGAGGGAGGTAATGAAAGGTCATGTCTACACAGTCACTCCATATGTTGGGGCATCATTGCCCAGTGTAGCACTCTGATCCTGGGCATCAGTGCTCAGTGTAACATCAGCAGTGGCTCCACTAGACCCAGCCATGGTAGTATCTCTCAAGGAGTTTGTCAGGCGTTCTTGAAAATCGCATCCTCCATGTTGGCCAGATCATCATATAGGGCGGCATCTCGCTCCCCAAGTTGCTCCTCATCGGTCACCTCCTCTAATGCATCAGCTGCCACATCCTCCATCGGCACATCTTCCATGGTAGCCGGAGGTATCTCAGAACTGTCCGAGACACCCTCAGTCTCAGCTGCCTCAAAAAAAGAAGTGAAGTTCGTAGACTTTAGATAGTCCATGTCCTTCCTCAAGTCTGCAACCTCAGCTTTCAAAGCCGTCATCTCTGAAGTAGCCCCCTGTTGACTCTAACAAGTCTCTACTCTCGCTGTGAGAGAGTCAATAGATGTCCTTAGGGGTGTCAATATGGCTAGGAAGGCTCGATCAATCATCCAAGGCACCTCGGCCTCGAGCCGAGTAGCCCATACATGGCTAGGTGCCTCATCTTTAGGAGTATGGCCTCAATGATCCTAGTAGGCTAGGCAGCAGATGAAGAACTAGGAACCTGAGAGGAGGTGGAAGCGGGAGTACCTGAAGGCCCGGAGGCCAGAAGAGGCAAAGATGCCTCTACATGTATGGACTCAATATCAACTACTAGGGATACATCCACCGGAGCCGCTCTCCTCCTATCAGCCTTATCGTGGGTGTACTATATGTCCCTCTTCTCATAACAAGGGACTCTAGTACGCCGACATAACTCTGTAATTAGGACCGAGAAGGGGAGGGATGTTTTCCGCTGTTTGGCCCTCATGGCCATCTCCTACTAAATAATGAATCTCAAGTCTAGTGTCTTCCGGGCTATGATGGATTCGAGATAGGCCGTCTTTGGGTGGCGAAGATGGATTCATTCTGCGAGGGAATATTGGACCTGCTGATGATCTCGAAAAAATACCGAGCGGCGATACCTCCGAACATAACACCAAAGATCAAAATGTGAGAAAATTTTAAAGTGAGGGAACGTGAAAGAGTTTGAAAGTTTAAACCTTTGGCCTTTTCAAATCGTTCAGTTCGCGGCCAAATCGGCGATATTAGTCATCTTCCCCAAACCACTCGGCGACACGCTGAGTGGGTAAATACCTCGCCGTGTTTTATAGGACCTCCAGTTAATTTGGGGGTCCAAACGACGAACAAAGTTAGACTTTCCGACCTGTTTGGCGAGTCGCCGACTTTTCCATGGGCCCGTCGAGTTTTACAGACTCCAACCTGATATTTTTCTGATCCCAATGGCTATCAAAGTCAGGCTTGCCGACCTCTTCGGCGAGTCGCGAATTGGACATTTTGCTCACTTACCTGCACTTTTCAAACACATTCTACACTTCAACCTGCATAATCAATACCCGTTATTCCAAAAACAAAATATAAGGCAATAAAAGTTTGTGTTGCCTCCCAAGAAGTGCCTTAGTTAACGTCGTGGCACAACGCAAGTACCCAATCAAACTTCATTCTTGGAGTTTTCCATAGTATCACTAGGCAACCCCCCTTGTTGTCTCATGTTTAAATAAGAAGAAATTTGACCCATTTGGGTCTCCAACTGTTTGATAGAGATGGAATGAGAGGTCACCGTCTAGTAAGGGTCGATACGTCTTCCTTCATCTCCTTCAAAATTTTATCGGACCCTTCAATCTTGTTGAGAATATGAGAGAGCATATCTTTATCCCGGCTACCCTCAGAATCTTTGGGCTATTGACACTAGTGAGGAGGAATATACCTATCCATCTCCCCATCACTTTTCTTCCAAGTGGCATTCCGATCCCGCCACTCTGTATCACGATCTCTCCAGCCCTCATCTCTGTTCCAACCATGATTACAACCTGGCCTTGGGTAGTTAGCACGATAACCTCCTCCTTGGTTGGCTAGGAAGTTCACTTCCACATTGTACAACGCTTTAAACTTGGCCTCATCGGGGTTTACACAACCCACACCCATATCATTGATACTCCTAGCGCCAGCTCCCATGACATTTTTGGCCAAAATGTCAAGTTGGGTCATCATCTTTGCCATGTTTTGGTCCCTCTCTTGATCTTTCTCAAGTTGCTCCTTTGTTAATTTAAAAGTGAGAGGGGAGACCTGATTTTCACTGGTGTACCAAGCCTGATTAATTTTGGTCATACCATCAAAGAGTTGGGCTGCTATAATGTAAGGTTTTTGTATTAAATCTCCCGGAGAAAGTTGATCAGCCACTCCCTTGTTCACCGAATCAAGGCTTCGATAAAAGTATTGCAGCAAAATGTTGTCGGGCAATACATGAGTTGGGCATTGTAGCAGCAGCTTATTAAATCTTAGCCAAGTCTCATGGATTGGCTCACCCTCCAAACGCTTTAAGCATTGGATGCTTTCCCTAAGTGTCATAATCTTTGAAGGAAGGTAAATCGCAGTTGGAATGTAGTGACAAGCTCTTCCCACGAAGTTATAGAATCTATTGGCAACTCAGCCAACCATTTACATGCTTCTCTCATTAGATAAAATAGGAACAACCTCAACCGAACTGAGTCTTGGTAAATGTTCTTAAAGGAGAACAGCCCGCAAACATCAACGAAGTTCCTTATATGCTCATGGGGATCATCATGAGCTAACCCACCAAACAACCGTTTCAAATGTAAGAGCTGCAACATGGTGCTTGTAATTTGGAACATATTGTTCCCTTTAGCCGGAGGCAAGCGAATGGCACCAACTCTACCCACTAGATATGGGTCACTGACATGCGATTCATTGACATCATTAAGGTTTCCAATACCATCTTTGTGGCCCACTTGGATACCATTGCTTCCGTTGATACTCATTTCTTCTATTTTAACAAGCAACACGAAAACCAAAACTAAAAGTAAGTAGATTCAACTATGACTAAAAAGATCAAAATTTAACTTCACCAAGAGAATCTCAAACAACACAACTCCCCGACCGAGGCGCCATTTTGATTTAACATTCCAAGCACTCCTCATCTAATTCTAGATGTTCAACAATCGTAAATCAGTATAAAACCCAACTAATAGAGTTGGGGTTGAATCCTACAAGGAGCGGTACGTGATTAAGATTCAATAGGGAAGTATGAACATGATCAAATCAGTCATAGGAATAAAAATATTCGAATAAAGACATAATTAAAATTAGAATGTGACATGAATGTCAAATGGAGGGGGGGTTTGGTTTCGATTATCAACTACAAACAGTGGCAAGCAATACGAAAAAACTATAATGAGATGGGTTCTTGGGATGTGATTTGATTATAGCTAATATAGACAAATGGGTAATTGCAACTGTTAGAAAATAACTAGATATTAGTGAGTAAGCTAGGCTATAGAGGGGATAAACTTTTTCTCGAACAATTTACCCTGAATCAAGTTGATTTCTCTCAAACATCAACAAGCATGCAAAATAAGACTAGCCCACACCTTAATCCATTCACTCTCTCTAGCTGAATGTGTGGAATTGGATTTAGGATTCACTCTCTCGAGCTGAAACCAGGACAACCGAATACCCACAAACCATCAATCAAAAACCTTAGTTCTAAAACCTCTCTCTCGAGCTAGCGAAAAACACAAAGCTAGAACTGCATTTGCAACTACAATTATTAAATTAAACCACAATTAATGATTGAACTCATTTATAAATAGCATTTAAACTAACAATTAGCAATACCCATAAGCTAAATCAGCCCACAATCACATGATCACACCCCAAGAATTGGGGTTTTAGCAAGACATCATAAAAAAGTAAAAACCGTTACCAAATTGATTATCCATCAACTGGGTAAGATCAATTTCATCCTTACAATGCTACAATTTGAAGATTCTCAAAGACCCACTTCCAATTTATCTAAAATGAAAAACATCAATCCTTCAAAGATTAGGAAAAACCAGAGAAAACTGTCTCCAGAGCTAAAAACATAATAATAGATTCAAAATATATGATCTAAGATACTAAACTAAAAGTTTAGAAATGTATTTATAGTCCTGAAAAATGTGTTGCGAAGAGTCACTCGGTGAAGTAAGTCGAGCTAGCCAAACTACTCGGTGAGCCTCCCTTTGGTCACTTCTATCGCCCTTCTGCCTTGGCAATCAACATCCTTAAGGTCTGTAACTTTCGACTATCTAGCACTGCATCGCAGAATTACTCGATGATCCGCCGATTGCTCTTTTTTCTAGACGACTTGATTTCTTTTCTCAAGGCTTGGCACACTGGAACTTTAGGTAGTCAGATAGCCATTCAGCGATTCGCCAAGTGAACTTGGCGATCACCAGGCTGTCTTTCTTTATCTTTTCAACCTGTTTTATTCCTTTTTTGCTTGTTTGTGTCCTTGCTTTGTTCCTTCAATTCATATTCCTTAAAATCAAGGGGTTTTCATCAGTTATCGGCACAGAATAAGCATTTGAGGACACTAAATATAAACAAAGCCCTAGATGAGTACAAATCTCAGACTCATCAACACCCCCAACTTAACTTTTGCTTATCCTCAAGTAAAACTCAAGTTCAGCCGTTCAAAAATGAAGTCTCAAACAGTGCTACAAAAGACTTAATCATATATGCACATAACAAGACTCAACTTACTCATGTACAAAACAATTGTGCACTCAAAGATTCAATGTGTGACTCACTATTATCAAAGATTCTCAAGTTCACAATACTTGCGTCAAATGCAAGTTCAAGCTGCACAAAGGTACTCAAATGCCCTCACAACAAAGATGATTCCATATTCATACACAATTATTCAACAATTTATAGTTTCGAAATCACATACAACTGTCACACTCACAAAGATGAACACATGCATGACTTCAGCCATAGGTTTCCCCTTATTTTCCAATCAACATTTGCTTAAGCTCACTCAAGATCAAAAAGGTCTTCTCAAGGTTTGTAACGGGGCTGAGTGTAAAGGTATGGTCATTTAGGCTTAGTGGTTGCTATCCTCATAAAATGTGGTATGAACACCACTTTCCTTTCTTTTCTTCAATAAATTTACTCATGCTCAAAATTCTCCCCATTACTCAACTCTCATGGAATACCAGACACCCTATTTCTTTTGCAACTTTCACAACTTTTTCATTCTTCTTTTCTTTCTCTTTTTTTTTTTGTATGGAGCGGTTCCATCTTTTTCAAGTCCATGGATCTAGGGGGACTTCTTCACACTACTTGATCAACCTCCTTTTTTCACCACATCCCCAACTTAGGCTTTTGACCTAAGTTGACTATTCAAACAAACCACATTTATGAGGATTATGGGTGAATGGATAAAGAGGGGTCACATTTGCTCAAGTTTCTCCCAAGAAAAGGACAACGCTCAAAAGGTGTTCAAGAAAATTTCACACATCTAGCAAGGTTAGCCACAAAAGAGGTATATTGTCAAATCGTTTCACTCCTCAAAATTATTGCGTAAGATCATTTCAAGAACTTGCAGCACTTAGTCAATCGGACCAACAGGAAAAATTCTAGGTGTCATCACACAAGGTTCAGAGTAAGCTCATCACACAAGGAATTGGTACCAATATCAAACGAGACTCCATACTTTCTCTAGTGTGCAATGTTAATCAAAAGAGACTCCATTCGATAACCGGCTAGTCACAACGAGATGCAAAAAGTCCACATGTTGTCTATGCAACTTCATTTGGCCTCACCATAGCTGCATAATCATTTTTGTTCGATTAAGAGAACTATTCAAGTCATTATTGATCATAACTGATACTAAAATTTGTACAAGAACAACCACATTCAAATACAACAAGAGGTGGTAATTTTTTTTAGATAGGGTCAGAACCATTTCTATTCAAAATAAGGAGCCATAAGCTCAACCATCCACAACACACTATCAACACAGAATTCAAAACACACAAACCCAATATATACAACATATAGTCACAAGAGGTAGGTATGGAAATACCTCAACCCACGACAAATAAAAAGGCAGTTGTCCTCAAATGCAACAAAAATAATAAATAGTCAATAAAGATGACAGAGCGGGCGGTAAAGTAAGGTCCTGTCTAAATAATCTCTCCATCTTTTGGGGCAGTCACTCCATCTTTTGGGACATCAATGCCCGATTTAGCAATCTAATCCAGGGCATCAGAGCCTGGTGTAACATCAACAGTGGCTCCACTAGACCCAACCATGGTGGTGTCTCTCAATTATGTCTGTCGGGCGTTCTTGAGCATCACATACTCAAAGTTAGCCACATCATCATATAGGGCGGCATCTCTCTCCCCAAGCTGCTCCTCATCGGTCTCCGCCTCTGATGCATCTGGTGCCAAGTCCTCCATAGGTACATCTCCGGTGGTAGCCGGAGGCATCTCAGAACTGCCTGGGATACCCTCACAGCCTCAAATAAAGAAGTGAAGTTCATAGACTTTAGATAGTCCATGTCCTTCCTCAAGTTTGCAACCTCGGCTTTTAAAGTCGTCATCTCTAAAGTAGCTCCCTATCGACTCTTACAAATCTCTACTCTCGATGTGAGAGTGTCAATAGATGTCCTGAGGGGTGTCAATGCGGCTAGGATTGCTCGCTCAGTCATCTAACGCACCTCGGCCTCGAGCCGGGTAGCCCGAACATTGGCAGAATGGTTTAGGTTCTCCATCATAAGGAGCATGGCATGAGTGATCCTTGTAGGCTGGGCAGCAGAAGAAGAACCAGGAAAGTGAGAGGAGGTGGAAGTGGGAGTACCTAACGGACCGGAGGCCAGAGTAGCCAAATATGCCTCTTCGGGTATGGAATCAATATCAACCTCCGGGGATGCATCCACCAGACACACTCTCCTCCTATCAACCTCATCGTGGGTGTACTCGACCTCTATGCGCCAGATATCAGTGGAAGATGTGGGGTGATCTCTATGTCCCTCTTGTCATTACAAAGGACTCCAGCACGCTGGCATAGCTCTGTAATCAGGAAATGGAAGGGGAGGGACGTGTGCCGCTGTTTTGTCCTCGTGGCCATCTCCTTCTCAATAATGAGTCCCAAATCTAGTGTTTTCCGGGCTATGATGGATCTGAGATAGGCCGTATTTGGGTGGCAGAGGATGGATTCATTTTGCATAGGCATGATGGAACTGTTGATGAACCCAAACCAATACCGAGTGGCAATGTTCAAGTCATTCTTTTCGATGGTATCTCCTGCCTTAATCCACCTCGGGGTGGTATAAAAAATCAGGGGACCAAGCCATCCCTTGAGATCATCCAGGGACTTAGATGTAGCTAAACCTTCATACTCATGTTCAAACCCAGTCGCTCTGTCAAACAAAACATTGATATGATCGCTGCTGCACCCCACGACTTTCCCCCAGACCATGATGGACTTCACTAGTCTGAAGGCACTAGCCTTCTTCTTCCCGTTTGGCACTAGGTCACCATATGCTGTGTAGATCTCTCGGACCCATGAAGGAATATAGGGGCCACGGGGCCTGGTGAACTACTCAAACCTGTAGAACCAGAGAGTGTCCCACACATTGGGGTACTTGTCCACTATCCCATCTGTTGATAGCCGCTTTTCTTCAAGAATTTTCCTCAGTCCCTCAACCTTTATCCTATTGAGTAGTCGGCGAGGAGGACCCTGAACTGGTGGCGCTGGAACCACCATTTGTGCCGAAGCTGGCACTGTATTAGTAGTAGGTGGGGTGGCCTCTGGAACCCTAGCTGAATCTTAGCGAGACCTTGCACGAATTTCTACTCGCCGGGACTATATAGGATTGTCATCATCAGGCTCGGAGAGTGAAACTTGAGAGGTAAATGAATCCCTATCACTGTCGGAGTTGTGCTCCGGTCTCTTATATTCGGGCACTTTTCCCTTTCCTTTGCCTCCTTTTGGAGGTGTCTGTTTGCTCTTTTTAGAGGGAGTAGCTGCTCCCTCAGTGATAACAATGCCCCATGCTCTTTTACGGGATGCCATACCACTATCGACAAAGTTGGTCCTAGCCATATCTGCAAAACACGCCAAAAAGAGTCAGAAACAATCCGAGAAAAGTGCAGAATTTATTTTGCAGAAAGACTTGCCGAACCAATTGGCGAGTCGCCAAACCAATCGGTGAATCGCCGAATCAGTTTGGCGAGTCAGATCAGGCTTACCGAAAGGATTGGCAAAAAATTTTGTCAAAAAAAATGCAGGTCGGTGATGTTCAGGGCCCTTCGGCGAGCTCAGACTAGCCCACGAAAAGTTACAGTATATTTTAATGGTTGGGCGCGTAGAAAGGGCAATCAAAGGAGACTTTCGGCGAGTCGCCTAGTGAACTCGGCGAGTTCAGGCTTCTCGCAGAAAGTTACAAAACCAAACTTAACAATTCCATGAAATTAAAGGTGATCAAGGGTGATTTCGGTGAACCGCTGAGTGGTTCGGCGAGCTCGACCAGCTCGCCAAACTGCCCAACGTGCCTATTTTGAATCCCAACTCCCAAAATAAAACCCGCAGCCCCCATAAACATAATCAAACCACATACTTACTGAATTAAGCTTAGACTCATATCACCCATGCCACCGTGGTACTCAGACTTCTCCCAGTTAGGTCGAAATCAGCATTTGATGACTTTAGCCCTTAAAATGATGTCAAACGCTCCATCATTGGGCAAAGCACGTCATTTAAAACAATTTGGTGTTACTCAGACTACACCCGACTAGACTCAACAACGGTTTCACACAACCCACAAGATTATGATAAATTTTAAAACATGAAAATAAGGGGATCAACAATTTAGGCAATTTAGGCACAATATCGAAATTAAAATTGGCAAACTAGCACATATTTATGATTTCAGAGAGGCTCAACACACATCAGTAAAAAGTAAACAATTGCAAATGATTTCAACCACCAAATACGAGTTTGGTGTTCAGAAAACCTTTAATGCCGAATTATGATTTTGTAAAGCTAGGCGGCAAAGTATCCAACTCCGAACATGAGATCAAAAATCAAAATGCGAGATAATGAAAGAGTATTGAAAAAAACATAAAGTGTGGATGTGATTGTATGAAGTTAAAAGTGAGGGAATCTGAAAGAGTTTGAAAGTTTAAACCTTGGGCCTTTTAAAACAGTTCAGTTCACGGCCCAATCAGCCATATTAGTCGTCTTCGCTGAACCACTCGGCGACACGCTGAGTGGTACTTACCTCGCTGAGTTTTATAGGACCTCTAGTTAATTTGGGGGTTCAAACGACGAACAAAGTCGGGCTCGCCAACCTCTTCGGTGAGTTGTCGACTTGTCCATGGGCCCATCGAGTTTTAGAGACTCCAACCTGATGTTTTTCTAGGCCAATGGCGGTCCAAGACGGGCTCACCGATCTCTTCGGTGAGTCTATGACTGAACATTTTGCTCGCAAACATGTACTTTTCAAACTCATTCTACATTTCACCCTGCACAAACAACACCCGTTATTCCAAAAACAAAATATAAAGCAATAAAAACTTGGATTGCCTCCCAAGAAGCGCCTTAGGTAACATCGTGGCATGATGGAAGTACCCAATCAAACTTCATTCTTGGGGTTTGCCATAGTATCACTAGGCAACCCCCCTTGTTGTCTCGCATTAAAATGAGAAAAAACTTGACCCATTTGGGTCTCCAACTTCTTGATAGAGATAGAATGAGAATACGAGAGAGCATATTTTATCGGACCCTTCAACCTTGTTGAGAATACGAGAGAGCATATCCTCAGCCCTGCCATATTCAGAATCTTTGGGCTTTTAACGCTCGTGAGGAGGAACATTCCTATCCTTCTCCCCATCTCTTTCCTTCAAAGTGGCATTCTGATCCCGCCACTCTCTATCACGATATCTCCACCGCTCATCTTTGTTCCAACCTTGGTTACCACCCAACCTTGGGTAGTTAGCACGATAACCTCCTTCTTGGTTGGCTAGGAAGTTCACTTCCTCATTGTACAATGCTTCAAACATGGCCTCATCAGGGTTTACACAGCACACACCCACAACATTGACACTCCTAGCACCAATTCCCATGATAGTTTTGGCCAAAATGTCAAGTTGGGTCATCATCTATGCCATGTTTGGGTCCCTCTCTTAATCTTTCTGAAGCTGCTCTTTTGTCAATTTAAAAGTGATAGGGGAGACATGTTCTTCATAGGGGTGTACCATGCCCGGTTAGTTTTGGTCATACCATCCAAGAGCTAGGCTGCTATAATATAAGGTTGTTGCATTAAATCTCCCGGAGAAAGCTGATCAGCCACTCCCTTGTTCACTGAATCAAGGCTTTGGTAAAAGTATTGCCGCAAAATGTTGTCGGGCAATCCAAGAGTTGGGCATTGCAGCCCCAACTTCTTAAATCTTAGCAAATTCTCATGGATTGGCTCACCCTCCAAACACTTTGAAGCTTTGGATGTTGTCCCTATGTGTCATCATCTTCGAAGGAGGGAAAAATCGCAGTTGGAATGCATTGACAAGTTCTTCCCACGAAGTGATGGAATATATTGGCAACTCAGCCAACCACTTACATGCTTTTCCAATTAGACAAAATGGGAACAACCTCAACCGGACCAACTCTTGGAATATGTTCTTAAAGAAGAACGGTCCGCAAACATCAACAAAGTTTCTTATATGCTCATGGGGATCTTCATGAGCCAACCTACCAAACAACCGTCTGAATTGTAAGAGCTGCAACATGGTGCTTGTAATGTGCAACACATCGTTCCCTTCAATCGGAGGCAAGCGAATATCACCAACTCCACCCACTAGATTTGGGTCATTGACATCATTCAGGCTTCTTATGTTATTTTGGTGGCCCACTTGGCTACCTTTTCTTCCGTTGACATTCATTTCCTCTGTATTAACAAGCAACACAAAAACCAAAACTAAAAGTAATTAGATTCAACTATGACTAAAAAGAACAAAATTCAACTTCGCCAAAAGAATCTCAAACAACACCACTTCCCGGCAGCGGCGCTATTTTGATTTAATATTTCTAGCACACCTCATCCCATTCTAGGTGTTCAACGATCGTAAATCAATATAAAACCCAACTAAATGAGATGGAGTCGAATCCCACACGGAGCGGTACATGTTTAAGAATCAATAGGGAAGTATAAACATGATCAACTAAGTGATAGGAATAAAAATTATCGAATAAAGATATCATTCATATTAGGGGGTGACACAAATTTAAAATGTGGGGTTTTCGTTTTGATTATCAACTACAAACAATGGAAAACAATACGAAATAACAATAATATGACGGGTTATTGGGATGTGATTCGATTATAGGCTCATATAGACAAATGGGTAATTGCAACTATTAGAAAATAGCTAGATATTAGTTAGTAAGCTAGGCTATAGAGGAGATAAACTTCCTCTTGAGCAATTTACCCCGAATCAAGTTGATTTCTCTCGAACATCAACAAGCATGCAAAATAAGACCAACCCACACCTTAATCCATTCACTCTCTCTAGCTGAATATGTCAAATTGGGTTTAGGATTCAGTGTCTCGAGCTGAACCCAGGTCAACCCAATACCCATAAACCATCAATGAAAACCCTTCGATCTAAAAACTCTTTGTTGAGCAACCCAAGAACACAAAGCTAGAACTACATTTGCAACTACAATTCTTAAATTAAACCACAATTAATGATTGAACTCACTTCTAAATAGCATTTAAATAAACAATTAGAAATACCTATAAGCTAAATCTGCCCATAATCACACCCTAAGAATTGGGGTTTTAGCATGACATTATAAAATGGTAAAAACTGTTACCAAATCGATTATCCATCAACTGAGTAAGAGTGATTTTATCCTTACAATGCTCCAATTTGAAGTTCTCAAAGACCCACTTCCAATTTCTCAAAACTGAAAAACTTCAATCCTTCAAAGCTTAGGAAAAACTAGAGAAAATTGTCTCCAAAGCTAAAAACTTAATAATAGATTCAAAATATATGATCTAAGATACTAAACTAAATGTTCAAAAAAGAATTTATAGTCACCAAAAATGTGTTGCGAAGAGTCACTCGACGAAGTAAGCCAGTCTCGCCGAACCACACGGCGAGCCGCCCTTTGGTCAGTTCCATCGCCCTTCTGCTTTGGCATTCAACATCCTTAAGGTCTGTAACTTTGGGCTATCTAGCACTACATCGTGGAACTACTCAACAAACTACTAACTACTCCTTTCTCTTACCGACTTGATTTCTTTCATCAGGGCTTGGCACACTAGAACTTTAGGCAGTCAGATAGCCATTCGGCGATTCGCCAAGTGAACTTGGCGATCACTAGGCTTTCTTTCTTCATCTTTTCAGCCTACTTTGTTCCTTTTTTCTTGTTAGTATCCTTGCTTTGTTCCTCAATTCATATTCCTGAAAATCAAGGGTTTTTCATCAGTTATTGGTGCAAAATAAGCATTTGAGGACACTAAATCTATATAAACAAAACCCTAGATGAGTCCGAATCTCAGACTCATCAGCAATATGATATAAAAATGGAGAAAATGTATAAATAATAAGCAGAGAAGTAATGTAATTGCTGGTGCAAATCATGGGACAAAAATGAGGGGTTTTTAGTTGATTTAAAGAGGACATCCTAGAGATAGAAAGAATTCAAAACTATGAAATATTTAAAGCTTGTAAATAATTTACTGTAGTTGTTTACCATTAAATTTAAGAAATTTTAAATTCAATGCAACTACTTTATAACCTACCAAAAACTGAAATTTAATTTAGAATGTCATATTACTTGTATGATTACAAATTATTTTGTTTCCTAATAATTTTTTTTTAGTCGTAAGTATATAATCCTTAATTTTTTTTCTTATTGATCTTCCTATGCATTCCATTGCTAACCAAACTCTTTCCTGAGGCTACTTCATAATTGTCACGACCCATGCCTACATCCTGGAAATGGCCGGTACTCAAGAAGCAATGTTGCTCCCTAAGCTGTAACACCTCGATCATAGAACTGGCTAATACTAGAATGAACTAAAAATGGAAAGTGCTAAATTAAGGATTTTGCAAGTTAGTCTTAAGGTTTGAGTTTTGGGTAAATTTGAAACAACCATAACTTTCACTACATGATGAGTTAGGTGGCCCATAGATATCAAATGAATGATCTTTGAGTCCTCTATCCAACAACGCCGAGTTTGCTAAATTTTGAGTTCAGATGAGGGAGATATGCCCGTTTGAATTCAGCCTATCTAGTTAAGTCAGTTCATCCGTTTTAAAGAGGGGTAAATTGGTCTTTTCCCCACCCCATTAGTCTTAAGCATGTTTGTCACCTAATTAGGGGTCAAACCTGATTAGAATCAGATTACGCTAAATTCAAAAACTATTCAAGAACCTAGGTCTATGTTCAAGAGGAGAAAAAGGGAGGAAGCTTCAAGCGTTAATTAAGTTTGATGATTTTCGTCAAGGATTTGATTCCTTCGAGGTATGTTAGCTTCCACAGTGTTGGGTTTGTTCACCCTCATGCTAATATTTTACCCATGAATTCATTCTTAAATGTTGAATTGCTGAGTTCTTGAAAGGTTCTTGAATTTAATTGGTAATGGAGTGTTGTTTTGAGTTCTTGAGGAGGGTGTTTGCAAATGAGTTGAGTAAATAGATAGTTCCTTGTGTGGGCTTCACTAAGATTATTCTGGGTTATAATAATTTGTGAGTTTTAACCTTATATTTTTAACATTAGCGCGTCGCGGAGATGCTTTAAAATCGAGTCCCCAGAAAATTACCTCTCATCCGCGTTGCGGAGATGATACAGACTCCACTGTTTCAAAAAAAATTTAGCGACCAAATATTTTTGTTCTTGTCTGCATCGCGCTAATGCTCCCCAGTCTGTGTCTTCGCTCGTTTTATAGTATCAACTATCTAAACCCCATCTAATCATTGGGAGACCCTATATCCTAATCATAATTCTTGAATTCACATTTCAAATTCAAGATCAAGTTGAGAGTAAAGTTTGAGGGAGTCCTTCTAGTCATTTTGAGAAGTGTTTTACAAACTTTTAAAACATTTTTCAAGACTTGAGTACTTGAGTACTAGGATTAAGAGAGTTGAGTTTCATTTTTCAAAATGAATACATGGGAAGTAAGTATTCCCAAGAGTAAATGTTTTTTTTTGCATTTAAAATGAGGGGAAACCTTGATTTCCAAATGAATTCATGAGTAGTTTTGAGTACCATCTCTTTTAAGAGAATCTTTTGAGTAATAATCTCAAAGTTGAGGATGAGGAATTGTTTTTAAACATGTGAGAATGATTTATTTTATTGGTAGTAGTATTGAGTATCGATATGGGGACGAGTTCAAACAACTCAATGTCCTCATAAACCTTGTATACCAACATCGGTAAAGGATCATACTTTTTAGATGATTCCTTATTGATTTTTAATCATAACTTAGTGGATACACTTATTTGAGGATTTCTTATACTCCGGCAAAGTATAGGACAGTTCTGGCAGCGTGGGCGAGACGTTGTATCATCACATAACTCATAGTGATGGTTGTCGATTAGAGAATATCCCAAATAAGAGTTAAGATTTATTATTGTATTTTTAAATTCCTTGAGTTATTATTTACTTTTTTTAAAACTTTCTTTATATACTCCATGTAACACCCCAACTTTTCGAAACATCTAATTAACTCGTACCTTCGTGGAAAGACAAAGAGGGTGAGTAATAAATTAAAAATGATGTGGTATGTCATATTTTAACTTTTCAAGGGTTATATCTCAAGTTTTGAAGTTAGGAAAGTGGCAAAAGTTTTCGTAAGTTCATTTTTAAAAATTTCTCTGAAATTTGGGTCAAATGTCACGGAGGTTTCTCCCAATATATAAAGTGTTATAGGGCCTACGACCTATCAAATCAAAGGTCTACAAGTCTAGTTTCTAACGCATCAAGTTGTTGTTCATACTACTTTAGAATAGAGAGATATTCACGTTTTTGTGAGACTGCGTATACAGGCACGTGAGGTGGGGCCCTAGGTCGGTGGAACTTTTTATATATCTTCTTCTTTGACTTTTTCTTCATTTATTTTAGCTAAGAACCAGAAAACATAGAAAACCCTTTTCTAGGATTAACCAAATTATAGATTTTCTCGACTTAAGTCCTTGACAAAACTTGTTCTACGCGTTGAGCTCATCATCGTGGTATAATTTGTTTTATCGATTTTGTAGCATATCATACTTTGGTTTTGGGACAGCAAGGGTTTGAACTTATTATAATGTATTGAGGTGTATCACGAACTTAGGATCAGGGTAAGACCCTTGTTAATTCGACTCTAGCTTTGTTAAGCTGCAAATAGCAATTTCCGACGAAAATACATATCTTTTATTAGATTATCGTGGTATCTTCTATTCTTGTATGTTGACTATCGTCCTGCCTTGTTGTAGTATCGAGGATATTATGAGTAAAAGTCGCTATGCCTCGTGAATTCAGCGAAAAAGGTATGTTAAGGCTATTCTCTTCTTATGGCATGTTTCCTTAAAGCTTAGGAGCAAAGTAATTGGGTTGTTATCATTGTAATAATTATAGCAATTATTGTTGATTGTTGGCTGCTCGAGTGGATATAATCCTCACTTGTCGGGATTCTTATTCTGTTAGTAGCGTCCCTATGTTGGACACGACTTAGAGGGTATTCATATAGGTTGGTTATAGCTAAATTCCTCACTTTTAGCCTAAATGATTGTTATTGTTGCCATTGGGGATATTGTGGTTAGCTGCAGGAATGTGATCTATGCCAATAAGGGTTAAGTTCTGCCTACGAGGCTATATTGATGCCTAGAAGGGCAATGAGTTGCCTACGGGGCTATATTGATGTCTAGAAGGGCTATGAGTTGCTTACCGCCGTTTGGACGCCCATAATACATGGAGGTTTTTGTAATATTCGGCAAGGCAAATGACTACTTGGCGTCACATCGAATAGTTCGGTTATCGGGACTAATGTCGCCGAATGGGCAAAAACTAGACTGTTTTTCAAGCCAAAGGTTTAAAAGTTTCAAACTCCTTCCCTTTATTTCACTTTTTCATCCACCCAAACTCACACCTGGAATCTAGTTCTACATTTCTTGCATATTTGAAGTATTTTTAGTATCGAATTATGCTACGAGTTGGATTACATTGCTTCCTAGCATATCAATATCCATTTGATAGGGATAAAAGGTTGGTACTTTAAACCCCGCGATCATTTTGTTGAAATTGTACTCATTTGCAAACTGTTAGTCTTCTTTTGCTCATCTCGTGCTATAAAGTTGTGTCTTAAGGGTTGAGGTTTCTGGCTTATAATTGATATTTTTATGCAGATAGAGATGGCTAACACCAGATAGACCACAACTAGCCATGGGAAAGTACTGGCAAGGTACCATAGGTGGAGGTAGCCCTTTAGGAGACCCATGGGATACATCTTCTAAGACCCCTATAGCTTCTCCACCGCTTTAGGAGCCTCCGAGGGCTACATGACCCCGACTCCACTAGCAATGCCACCTCTAGTTCCTCTTATTCCATATGATCACCATTTCAAGAGTGCAGTAGGTATGTTAGCACAGTTAGTAGCTGCACAGCGCCAGCTAGTTGCGCATATGTTGCCTGACCTTCTGAAGGCCCAGAAGTTTGAGTGTTTGTGCATTTCTTGCCTTGAATCCTCCAATGTTTACAAGGACAAATCACAGAGACGAACCTCAAAACTTTGTTGATCAACTTCATAGGATCTTCTGAGTCATGCAAGCCTCAGTGACTGAGTCAGTAGAGTTAACAGCATTTTGATTGCATGATGTTGCACTATTATGGTACAAAAGTTGGGAGAGATCTAGGGGAAAAGATGCATCTCTACCCACTTGGGATATCATTAAGAATGCTTTCGTAGATCACTATTTTCCTCGAGAGATTAGGGATGGCCGGGTGGAACAGTTTTTGAACCTTCGATAGGGCAACATGAGTGTTTGAGAGTACGGGCTGAAATTTGATTCATTGGCTAGATATGCACCAGCATTTGTTGATACGATGCATGATAGGGTGCGTAGATTTATGGGAACGCTTGACTCAGACTATATCGATGCTTCTTCTACCGCTGCACTAAATGATAATATGTATATCTCACAAAGTTAGGCCTTTGCATAAGGCATAGACGATCACCGACATCTAAAGTATATGAGTGAGAGGGTCAAGAGGGAGAGAGAGATAAGAGGGCTAGGCTCATTGGTTCACAATAATATTTTTCAGGGGGGTCCCAGGCTCCAATATTTAAGTAGACCACCTAGACCTCCACCACATCAGTTCCAGGTTATTAGATTTGATCATCAGGGACAGTCAGGCCCAGGTAAGGGTTCGCGAGCATCAGGAACTCAGCAGCAGAGGTGTTCAGGCTTGGATAGGACAACTTATCTCATTGCGCTACTTGCGGTAGGATGTATTTCGAGAGGTGCATGCAGGGTTCCATAGGTTGTTATTCTTGTGGATAGGAGGGGCATGGGTGGAGGATCTGCCCGACCATAGGTCAGGGTGGTATAGGTCAGTCGACCGGTTCAGTAATAGATTCCTCCTCATCTGCATAGTCTACATGTCGTGGACCCCAGACTTTAGTATGTAGTGGCACAGGCGGAGGCAGAGAGGGAGCATCTAGTTCTGGTAGTGGCCAGAACCATACATATTCACTTTTCGGCCGACAGGACTTAGAGTCATCACTAGATGTAGTGATATGTGCATTGATTGTTTTCTCCTATTGTGTTTATGCTTTGATAGATCCTGAATCTACTCTGTCTTATGTTACTCGATTTATTACGAGGAAGTTATGTTTAGTAGTAGACTCATTAGATCGACTCTTTATTGTATCTACACTAGTTAGTGAGTATATTATTGCCAGGAGAGTCTATTGAGGTTGCACGGTAGAAATTATAGACCATCAGACCTCTGTAGACCTGGTAGAGTTAGAGATGGTCGATTTGGACGTCATTATGGGCGTTGATTGGTTAGAATCTTGTTATACTAACATTGAGTGCCGGACAAACATTGTTCGATTCCACTTTCTAGGAGAGGCAGTTCAGGAATGGAAATGCGATACAACAACGCCGAATGGTAGGTTTATTTCCTATCTTAAGGAGAGGAGGATGATTAATAAGGGTTGTATGAAACATCTTGTTCGCGTTCATGATATAGATTCAGAACCATCGACTCTTCAGTCTATTCTAGTAGTTAATGAGTTTCTAGATGTATTTCCAGAGAAGATTACTGGTATCGCTCAAGAACGGGAAATTTATTTTGCTATCGATATGCTACCAGGTCCACAACCCATATCTATCCCTCCTTATAGAATGACTCCTGCTAAGCTAAAGGACTTGTAGGATCAACTGAAAGAGTTGCTGGATAAAGGCTTTATTAGGCCTAGTAATTCACCATAGGGTACGCCAGTGTTATTCGTGAGGAAGAAAGATGGCTCACTGAGAATGTGTATCAATTACCGATAGTTGAATAAGGCGAATATAAAGAATAAGTGTCCCCTTCCGAGGATCGATGTCTTGTTTGATAAGTTACAAAGTGATGAGTGCTTCTAAAAGATTGATTTAAGATCAGGGTACCACCAGATATGAGTTCGGGGGAAAGATGTTACAAAGACAACTTTTAGAACCAGATATGGACACTTTGAGTCCTTGGTAATGTCTTTTGGATTAACTATTCCCCAACAGTGTTTATGGACCTGATAAATAGTATATTCAAGCTGTATTAAGACTTGTTTGTGATTGTATTTATTGATGCTATTTTTGTGTATTCCTATTCAAAAGTTGAGCATGCAAATCATATGCGAGCAGTCCTTCAGGTTCTTGGAGACCGAGAACTTTATGCAATATTTTCTAAGTGTGAGTTATGGTTGGTATCAGTAGCTTTCTTAGGCCATATTGTATCAAATGCAGGTATTGTAGTTGATACACAAAATATTAAGGTCGTAAAGACTTGGCACACACCCATGACTCCGACTGAGGTTCGTAGTTTCTTAGGGTTAGCTGGGTACTACAGAAGGTTTGTAGAGGGGTTTTATTCTCTTTCAGCACCATTAACGAAGTTGACTAAAACATCAGTTAAATTCCAGTGGACTGAGGCTTGCGTGCATAGTTCCAGGAACTGAAGGGCAGGTTGACATCATCACCAGTTCTAGCATTGCCATAGGGTTCATAAGGCTATGCAGTGTATTGTGATACTTCTGGTGTTGGGTTGGGATGTGTTCTAATGCAACATTGTAAGCTTATCACGTATTCTCTAAGCAGTTGAGGAACCATGAGAAAAACTATCCGACCCATGATTTAGAGTTGGCTATAGTTATGCATGCGTTAAAGATCTGGAGACACTATTTGTATGGCATTCATGTTGACATCTTCATAGATCATAAAAGCCTTCAATACATCTTTAGATAGAAGGAGATAAATTTGTGATAGCGTCGATGGCTTGAGTTACTAAAAGACTGACGTGGATATATTATATCATCCAAGAAAGGTGAATGTGGTAGTTGATGCCCTCAGCCAAAGATCTATTGGTAGTTTATCCTATTTAGGCATTGAGAAACGTGATCTAGCGCGATAGTTAGAGGCAGACGATAGTGGGGTCCCATCAGTTAGCTAGATTGGGAGTCAGATTGTTAGAGGCAGACGATAGTGGGGTCCCAATTTAGGACACAATTGTATCATCTCTAGTTGTAAAGGTAAAAGCACGACAACATGAGGATCCTAGTTTAGAGCAGCTCAGAGCCAAGGCTTAGGATCAACAGTCTTTAGCATTTGATATAGCAGGAGATGGAGTCCTCAGATATAGCGGTCGATTGTGTGTTTTGAATGTTGCAGGTCTTCGACATTAGAATATGAACAAGTAACATCATTCTCATTATTCTATTCACCCTGGTTCGACGAAGATGTACATTAATATTAAGGAGATCTATTGGTGGCACGAGATGAAGAAGGAGGTTGTTGAGTTTTTGGCATAATGTCCTAACTGCCAACTGCTGAAGGTTGAGCACCAAAAGACTGCTGGGCTAGTCCAAGAGATAGGCATTCCTCTATGGAAATGGGAAGCAATTAATATGGATTTTATCATAGGGTTGCCTCGATCGCGTATTAATATTGACTCTATTTGGGTAATTGTGGACAGACTAACAAAATCAGCCCACTTCTTACTAGGCAGGGCTACTTTTACAGCCAAAGACTATGTAGGGCTCTATATTAGAGAGATTGTTAGGCTAGACGGGGTCGCAATATCAATTATCTCTGATAGAGGAGCACAATTTGATGCTAACTTCTGGAAGTCCTTCCAGAAAGGATAGGGGACATAGGTTAATCTTAGTACAACCTTTAACCCCAGACAGATAGCCAGGCTGAGCGCACAATAATGAAATTCGAGGATATGTTACAAGCGTGCGCGCTAGACTTCAAAGGAAGTTGGCATGACCATTTTTATCTTATTGAGTTCTCATATAATAATAGTTATTATTCCAGCATCGGGATGGCACCTTATGAGGCTTTTTGTGGGCAAACATGTAGATCCCTCATCGGATGGTTCGAGGTAGGTGAGTCAGGGTTGAATGGACCCGACATAGTATAGCAGACAGTGGAGCAGGTTAAGCTCATTCGAGAGAGGTTGCTAATAGCTCAAA
Source organism: Solanum acaule (assembly GCA_036250505.1). Classification (NCBI taxonomy): domain Eukaryota; kingdom Viridiplantae; phylum Streptophyta; class Magnoliopsida; order Solanales; family Solanaceae; genus Solanum; species Solanum acaule. The sequence goes on along the minus strand of JAJOOR010014105.1, from coordinate 13,972 downwards.
GCCGACAGAAGTCATACTCAGATGTGCCACGAAGGGACTTAGAGTTTTGTGTCGATGACTGGGTATTCTTAAATGTCTCTCCTATGAAGGGTGTTATGAGATTTGGCAAAAAAGACAAGCTTCATCCAAGATTCATTGGGCCATACCGGATCCTTAGAAGGGTAGGACGACTAGCTTATGAGTTAGAATTTCCTTCGAGGCTAGAATCTGTTCATCCAGTTTTCCATGTATCGATGCTACAGAAGTGTATAGGAAACCCTTCTCAGGTTGTCCCAGTTGAGGATGTTCAGATCACAAAGAAGATGTACTGCAAGGAAACTCCAGTTGCCTTATTAGATCCAAAGGTCCGTAAATTGAGGACCAAAGAGGTGTCTTCGGTTAAAATATTATGGAGAAAGAAAAATAGAGAAGAGGTGACCAGGAAGCTGAGGATGGCATGAGGTCTAAATGTCATCACTTGTTTCATACCTAGTGTGATGGCATATCAGTTTATATGAGTGATGTGAAATAATATCCCTATCTAATTTTTTATATTGTTGCTTATTATTATGGTTGTTGTCGTTATATTTTTCCTCGTAGTGTTATTGCAGAGCTATAGTGCTTAGCTATTTATGTCGTCCTCGGAGATGCCTAGGTTAGAATTTCTGCGTGTCAGGTTCTTTGATAGTCACATCTACAAAGGATACTTTTCCTAAATTTTTGCAACTCCTAAGGACTTAACCACGTGACACAAATTTTTCATTCTAGGATGAATGTTTCTAAGGGGGAAGGTGTAACACGCTGACTTTTTGAAACATCTAATTCACTCGTACCTTCGTGGAAAGACAAAGAGGGTGAGTAATAAATTAAGAATGATGTGGTATGTCATATTTTAAGTTTGCAAGGGTTGTATCACAAGTTTTGAAGTTAGGTAAGCGGCAAAATAAAAGTTGGCAAAAGTAATCGTAAGTTCCTTTTTAAAAATTTCTCTGAAATTTGGGTCAAATGGTTCAGAGGTTTTCTCCCAATCTATAAACAGATATGGGGCCTACGACCTATCAAATCAAAGGTCTACGAGTCTTGTTTCCAACGCATCAAATTGTTTGTTCATACCACTTCAGCATAGATAGATATTTACATTTTTGGAAGACTGCGCAAGCAGGCACATGAGGCGGGGCCCTAAGTCTGTGGAACTTTTTATATATCTTCTTCTTTGACTTTTTCTTTATTTATTTTAGCTAAGAACTAGAAAACTTAGAAAACCCATTTCTAGGGTTAACCAAATTATAGATTTTCTCGACCTAAGTCCTTGACGAAAGTTGTTCAACACGTTGGGCCCATCATAGTGGTATAATTTGTTTTATCGATTTCATAGCATATCATAATTTGGTGTTGGGACAGCAAGGATTCGGACTTATTATAAGGTTTTGAGGTGTATCACGAACTTAGGATCAAGGTAAGACCCTTGTTTCATCGACTCTAGCTTTGATAAGTCGCAAATAGCAATTTGCGAAGGAAATACATGTGTTTTATCAGATTATCGTGGTATCTTCTATTCTTGTGTGTTGATTATGGTCCTCCCTTGTTGTTGTATTTAGGGGATTCTAAGTAAAAGTCGTTAGGCCTCATGAATTCTGCGAAAAAGGTATGTTAAGGCTATTCCCTTCTTACAACATGTTTCCTTAAAGCTTAGGAGAAATGTGATTGGGTTGTTATTGTTATTATACTTGTAGGCATTATTGTTGATTGTTAACTGCTCAGGTGGATATAATCCTCACTTGTCGGGATTCTTATGTAGTTAGTAGGGTCCCTATGTTGGACACGACTAAGAGGTTATTCATATAGGTTGCTTATAGCTAAATTGATCGTTTTTAGCCTATTGGATTGTTATTGTTGCCCTTGGGGCTATTGTGGTTAGCTGCAGGGATGTGATCTATGCCAAGAAGGGCTATGTTCTACCTATGGGGCTATATTGATTCCTAGAAGTGCAATGAGTTGCCTACAGGGCTATATTGATGCTTAAAAGGGCTATGAGTTACCTATGGGACTATATTGATGCCTAGAAGGGATATTAATTGCCTACAGGGCTATATTGACGCCTAATAAGGCTATGTGTTGCCTACGGGGCTATGTTATTGCCTAAGACGACTATGTGACTGCCTACGGGGCTAGGGGACTACCAATAGGGGTATAGAGATGGTATAGAGACTGATTGGCACCTTCTAGGCTTATGGGGGCTGGGTAGGTGGTCTTGTGTTCTGTTTGTGCCTATCGAGCCTATGGGGGCTTGGTTAGGTGTTGTTTTATTATTTTTTATATGTTTATATTTAGGAGAAGTTCGTACACTTATCTTATCTTTGATTTATTTATCGGATTACACCCAGTATATTAGGATACATGCTCATAGTCTATTGCCTTTCATACGTGGTACATTATTTCGTAATGATGCCCTATTACCTGGGGTACTGCATTCATTCCTGTAGGTCCCGATAGACGACCAAATAGGCCTTCTCAGCAGCAGGATTGACTTCTATCTGGTTGGCTAGCCCCTTTCCTTCGGATATGCCAGAGTTAGGAGGTTTTTTAGCTTTTGTTGTATATATTTTTATGGATAGGCTGGAGACCTGTCCCGCCAATATTTACTACTCTTAGAGGTTTGCATACAAGTGTGTGGGGTGTATAGCTACGTTATGACCATGCTGGCTTAGTTTGTTGGTTTGCTGACGCTTGTCATCTATTTGATGTAATGTCTTGATATATACTTGCTTTTAGTTTCGGTATAGAGATCATGGTGGTCTTGACGGCCCAACAAGGACTTCTGTGCTAGTTAGCTATTTCCTTATATGAACTCTTGGGAGTAGCTGTTTATTTTATAGATCTATAGACAGGGGCCTTGCCAGTCGAGGGCTTAATTTTAAGCTGAGATATACTTGTTTGTTTTCTTGATTGCATGTGGCTCCCATGCTCTAGTAGTAAATGGTTCAGCAGGGTTGGCTCAGGCCTGAGTTTTGGCATTAGGAGCCAGTTGCGCCCCTTGAGTTTGGGGCGTGACACTGCATCTTTTATTGTTGCTTTATAATGAGTTGAGTATTCTTGAAATAAGTTGAGTATTTCTGAGTTTGAGTATCCTTAGTTATCTTTGAGTTTAGTTGAGTTGATATGATGTAAGTATGTTCTTTCTTTCTATCATATCAAGCTTATGTTTGTGCTTTATAGTTCCTCTTGCATGCTGGTACATTCCACATATTGACGCCATTTGGCATGTATCATTCATGATGCAAATATAGGTAACTAGGGTCATCAACAGGAGCTCCATTGATACCACTTGCAGTCCCAGAGTTTGATTGGTAAGCCTTCTTGCTTTCTGAAGGGCTCCATAATTTTCTTTCATTTTCAGTTAGTTAGGATGATCGGGGTCTTGTCCCAACATCCATTATAGTATTGATAGAGGTTTCATAGACAGTAGCGTTTTGAGAAGTCTGTTTAATTTTCAATTGCTAATGTTCTAGACTTAGGCCTCTTTTGGCCAGTGGAATGTTTTTTTCTTAATATTCTGAGCTATTTATTTTGAGACTGTTTTGAGAAAACCATTTAGTTTTGAAGTCTTGTGGTGTTGAGAAATTCTTTCGCTGAGTATTGAGCCAGGCCAAGGGTTCTCTTGGGACTAGTAATGGTTCTCGAGTGCCCGTCGCATACAAGGTGTAGGCTAGGGAGTGACCCAAGTGAACCCTCATCCCGACTGACTAAAAGCGGAAAGCTTATTCGAGCAATAATAGGCTTAAAACTGAATTAAATTCATTAAACTCAAATACTCAACCCACAAAGACTGGAAAGCACACAATTGCAATATTTAAAGATAATAAAAACTCTCAAAAGAAAGTAAATAATAAAATATTCCTCAACTATAACTAACTATGCAACCTCTACTATTAAAGAAGGATATCGATACAGGACACACGACATCTCAAAACTACTTAACTGAAAGTAAATGTGAAGGCCTCAAGAATACAATGAGGCTCACCAAAAGCTAACTAGAGTGTAGAGTAATCTCAACAAAGCGCCTGTTCGTAATATGTAACACCTGTATGCGCATTATAAAAGGATGCAGGTCGAATGACATTAGTACATTGAATGTACTAGTATGCAAGGAGAACTTCAAGCATGGGTAACTGAACAGATAAGACGGGAAGAATAATAACCTCAACACAACTTTAATAAAAAAGCAACAATAAGAGATGCAATAGTTAAAGCTATATAAATAACAAATTTCAAATCAACAACGTATATAAGAATACAATAAAATAGTCTTTACTCTTAATTGGGAGATTCTCTAACCAAAAACCATCACTTAGATATGTGATGATACAACATCTGACCACGCTGCTAGAATTGTTTGTACCTTGTCGGGGTATAGAACACCTCAACTAAATGGATCCACTAAGCTATTCCTGAATGCACTAAGGATTCATTTAAAAAGTATGATATTTTACCCATGTTAGATACATGGTTTACGAGGAATATGAGGTTTTTTAACTCATCCCCATATCGGTTCTTAATACTACTTCCAATACAAAATACTCAAGCTCAAACGTATTAAAATAAAAAATATTTGTGGTTTGAGATAATTGCTCAAACTATCCTCTTAAATGTGGTAACTGCTCTGAAATATCTTTGAACTCATAAGCTCCTTTTAGAAATCAAACTTTCTCTTTTTTCAATGTAAAAATGATACATTTGGGAAGACTTAATTCCCTTAAACTTTTCTCAAAAATGTCTCCTTAAACTTTACTGAAAAACATAGTTTAAAACACAAGTTTTGGCTTTAAAGGATTCTCAAGATTTATAACTCAACATACAGTTCATGTGACATGAAAAAACAACTCAAGGAACTCAATGTCAATATATGAACTTAGTACTCAGAACTCAACGATACTACTCATCTAAAAAATGCTCATTACACAAGGTTCATGCTGGAATATAGACATGAATGAATCAACTCAAGGACCTTAATGTAATACTTAGATCCCTCATATTATTTTAAATCATGAATAAAACCCATCTCACTTTTATATTTCTTTTCTCGAGACTTAGTTCAAATTTATAGGTAATTGCGAAAGACTTCTCAAACTGACTCAAAAAGACCTCTTGAACTCTCATCTTAACTCACTTTAATCTGAAATGTAAATTAAGAGATGTGATTAGGATATGTAGGATCTGGCAAGGATTAATGAAGACTTACAGAGTTAATATCAAGAAGAGAGGGAAGACACGATTTAAAAGAACACATACAGGACGAAGAACAGAGAAGAAAAATGTCACCCCCCGAAACTACCCCCTTGACGTAACACGAGACCTAGAATCACGAGTGACCCCAAGCTAACCCTGTGTCTAGCATATCATAAGCATACTATAAAAACTAAATAAGACAAATACTATGCGGAAGCTAAGCAATAGGGTTTAATGTTTAGGGTTTAGGATTTAGGATTTCGGATTTAGGGTTTAGGGAATACCCATTTAATCTAAATGTATAAAACATACTAAGAGTTTAACAATAACTGAAAGATTAACTCATTAGTAAAAGCTTATTCTATTATTATATCTGAAAATCCTCTAACTGAGTTGATTTTTAAGGACATGCCCCCGAGCTAACTCTATAAAAATAGAAAAATGAAAGTAAATACTAAATTAAAAGCATGTTTGTTGTCCTCGGAATATGAGTACTCACCACTAAAGCTGCTAAATGCAGACCGGGAATCAATCTAAGCGTGATCTGGAGGCTGAGTATCTGAACCTACATCATGAATAGATGTAGAAAAAAGTATGTGTCAGAACTTGAAATGTACTGAGCATGCAGGATATAGATACTAAGCTGAACATATATATATAAGTTGAACAAGGCATAACTGAGAAAGTAGGAATGTAAATACTGAAACATAACTGAAAAGCTAAACTGAATGCAATTATCAAGTATTAATCATGAACCTCACATGCTAAACTGAATACCAAAGTATATACTGAAAACATGGTCAATGCACTAGGAGTTTGACAGTGGGAGCTACTATTAACCGATATAAAACTACGTGAGCTAAATGTGGAGTCGGATGTATACGCCCCATTGAGAGAACCCAATATAACTTTCCATGGGTATAAAGGCATAACTGGCGTGAACACTAATTATGATGCCTAACAAAGGGGATTTATACTCCTACAGGGGCATGCAGATTTGGGACTATGAGGGTACAATGAGCCCTAGTCCTACTCAGTACTAACTCTACTCCCAACTGAATATGTATATGATACAAATGTAACTGACATATAGAATAGATTGAAATACTGACATTCAATCAGAGAATGCAACATTTATATAGTGATAATGTGACATGCAATCGTGCGTTGGGGAAGTGTTGGCTCCAAGGTGGTTTAAGTTGGGAACTTAGAGGTCATTCCATAATTATTTAGGGTTAAGTGGTGTTGTTTTATATTAGTTTATATTACCTATATAAACCTAATAGACCCCTAAATACATTGATCCTAGACATTATTTTCCAATTCACCAAAGAACCCAATTCCCTCCTAAAAATCCTCTCTCTAGAAAGTGAAGAAGAGGAAGAAGAGAAGCAATCTAGGTCAAAATCCTCCATTGTTGCAAGCATTATGAGGGCATTATAATCAAGGTATGTTAAATTATTCATCCATGGATTCTTCCATCCATGGAGCCCCCTAGATTTCTCCCAATTGTGAAGATGAACTCCAATTCTAGCTAGGGTTTCTTCCTATATTGTCGGTAGTGTTGAGTATGATTCCAATTGAGTGGATAGAACCTGTTTATGATTGATTTAGTATTGAATTATGTTATTATGAATATATTATATGTTTTCCATGGATAATCTTAGTTAATTGATGAAATTGAAGTTATGTGAGTTTATGCCATGAAATGTGATATTGAAGACTTAGAGATGATCTTCTAAAATTGATGATGTATATAATAATTGTTCTAGACTAAAAGCAAGTAGACATGACTTGAATTAGATTATAGTATATATGATGGATCTTGACTACTAATGAATGAGATTGAGGCTTTATGATTATTTATGACTATAATCACTTGATAATAAAGAATGTGATTAGAATGCCTTGAAATCTAGGTATCAAAGATGATTGTAAGAAGTAAATCTTTGACAGTAAGGCTTGTATTCATGAATGATTATCACAAGAGCTTTGAGAGTAAAGCTAATATGATGAACTATGGATGCTAAGGCTTGAGAGTAAAATCTATATAAAAATAGTAGGCTAATGAATATAATTGTGATGAAAGATCTTTACCTACCTAATCCACCTTATGAATGCTTGAATGTATGGAGTGAGAGAATTAATTGAGTTATGATGATAGGCATGGCTAATATAGAATTCTAGATATGTTATTATGCATGAATATGATATGATATGAAATGTTCTCTCACATAGCAAGATTCTAGGTTGAAAGGTTTGCTCACCTAAAATGAATCTAAGTCCAAGTGCTACGAAATAGAATGAGGTTGTGGTGAGTCCCCCAAATACCTTTATATGATAGGAATGTGAGGTGATTTCCCTTAATCCTAATTAGTTAAACATGAGGTGATTACTCATGTCATGATATGGGGAGTTTGAGGTGATTACCCTTTATGTATGTATTACTCCCAAGGCAAGCGGTGATTACCCATTAGCCTTTATGTTGATCATGGAGGTGATTATCTGTGATCCTTATTAAGTGATGTGGAGGCTAATACCTACATTACACCCTAAAATGTATATGGAGGCGAATACCTATATCTCATTAAAATGAACATGAAGGCAAATACCTATGATTCATTGATATGTATGTCTAGAGGTGATTTCCCTTGTCTTTATGATTCCATGATATGTATGACTAGAGGTGATTCCCCTTGTCTTTATGATTCCATGATATGTATGACTAGAGGTGATTCCCCTTGTCTTTATGATTCCATGATATGTATGACTTGAGGTGATTACCCTTGTTCTTTATGATTAGCCAAATAAGTATGACTTGGGGTGATTCCCCTTGTTCCTTGTGATGAGCTTAATATGAGATCAAAGAGATGATCAATATGCATGAAAGCCTAAAGTGGTACTTAGTATGGGTAGGATTATGGGGTCTTTTTCATGCACTGCACAAAGTATGATGTGAAGTTGATTATGAGTTGTTGCTCTTATTTGTTGTATGCTTTGTTTGGATTGTTGCCACAATTGCCTTCCATGCTATGATTGACTAAACACTACAACATTTTATGTCTACAACCAACCTAGAAAAGTGTGGCCTAAACTATGAAAAAGTGTGGCCTTTGATTATAGGCAACACTTTTGACTTTAAGCCACGCTTTTCCAGGGGTGCCCGAAAGAAGCATAACCTTAGACTTTAGGCGACACTTTTCAAGTGTTTCCTTATCAGCTACGCTTAAAAGCGTAGCCTAAAAGGCAAAAAAGGCATGCTTTACAGTACCTCATATAGCAACATTTCTATCTCATCGAACTACATTTTTAAGTGTGGCCTTTGCTTCCTTATTGCCCACGATTTTAAAGTGTTGCCTTTTCTATCTAATGTATGACAACACTTTGAAGTGTAGTCCTTGTCCATGTGCATAACACAATTTACAGTCCTATGCCTACTCTTTTAAATGTGGTAATATTATTTTGGCTATAAAATATTTATATGCCACAATTTCTAATTAAAAAACACCAATATTGTTTTGCAATAAATAATCTCAAACATTAAATTAGCTAATAAGTAATTCAAATATATAGATTTGCAATAAATTTCAAAAGATAATATGTCTTGTGTACATACACATACTTATAAAGCAATATTCTAAATATGTGTACACAATAGTTCAAAAAGTACTCTTACAATAGAGGTCAAAGCTGCTTCATTATCCGGAACACCCTCAGTCACCCTTCCCTGTCCTCTATGTCTTGTCCACCCATAATTCACCCTGCGTCTTAAAAAATCATCTCTGGAACTCTCATCATGTTCGTCTTCCCTTACAGATCTGTTACTAGGCTTTGCCTTTCCGTCACATAAATCTCTAATATGCCATCATTCATCACCATCTCCAGCTGCCTGCTAATTATTATCATCCACAACTATAGAATTGGGTGGCTCTTCATCTGTCCAACGTTCATCCCCATGCATATGTCTACTGGTACTTCTATTACGATCCTTAATTAGAACTTGATCACCATGAAGTCCATCTTCCGCTACTCTAGCATATCCAAATGAGAACTATCGGCAACTTGCTAGAATCTACTTCTACATTCCTCTCTAACTCTCACACCAGCACCTGTAGATGATGCTTTGCCATCCAACAAAGATGTTGCATCTCTTTGGCTTGTGGTGGTCTCCTCGTAAATGTCATTACAACCTATATAACTGCAGAAATAAACATAATCACACGATTGTACATCATAATGAGCTATTCTAATACATACTTGCACTCTTAAACACAAGCCATGAATGTTCAACAAAAATACCGAACCAGGATTTGGAGGTTTACCAAAGAATGACCAATACCACAAATCGGACAAACGTAAATCACCTAATAATGCAATAATTAACAAGAACTAGCAACTTCAATTGAGAAAGAACAAGGGAGGACCTCATATTTGGTCAGACACGTGTTAGGTTGCTCCTGAACACATATTGCTACGACTGCTAGAGCTTGGTACAGGCCCCTTACTGGATAATGGCCTTGTAGCATTGGATCAGCCATCTGTGAGAACTTACTCCGATCTTTGGACAATGGTCTTGCCCATATAACCAGATTGAAATCTCCTCCAGTTTTTGAACTTTCGATTGCTTTCCTGCCTCTAATAATCTCCAGGTGGACTACCCCAAAGCTGTAAACATCTAACTTCAAAGTCAATTGTCCCGTCATGGCATACTCTGGTGCACAGAACCTATAAGTGCCCATAACTCTTGTGAAAGTATGGGTGTTTTGCACAGCTGATTATCTATTTGTGATGCATTAATCTACGCGAATAACCATGACCAAGTGAACATCAAGAACAAGGAATTATGTTTGAAGCTGCAACATACGTTGCTCTAGTTACATACTTGTAAAGAAGAAACGTAGAACTAAAGCTAAATTTATTGGGGTCACCAAGGAATTCAGGTTGAGCCACAGATTGAAAAAGTGATTATTTTGCATACCAGCCAAGAGCAGATGCTTTAGCGATTTCATCAACGGTTAGTTTTTTCCATCATTCAACAAACTAAGGCTGTCAATAACAGATAGTCCTCAATTCAGCTTCCCTGCAGAGAGAATACACCATTATAAAGTTGCTTGAAGATATTCTCGAGTAATCAAAGATTGTAAACGTAGTACAAATTTTAGAATAGTTAATAAGTAGAAATTATTTCCTACCCCAGGTACATTGTAGTCTAGTATCTGAAGCAAATCATAAAAGATATCAGTTACATATAGACTGTTCAAAAAATTGAAAAACTCCGAAAGATTAAAAGTTAAAAGAAGCTGAGAGTCGAGGGTATCCACAAATTGCCACATCAACAATATTGAACTAACAACAAGTTATATACACCAATTAGTTTACATCATAAGGTACAGCAGAAGATAATCCATGTTGAACTCACGCTAAAGGTTGTTATAGAGACTCACCTTTCTGAAATCACACAGGTAAACCTCTCTCTCCCCCACCCTTCCTCCCCCTCTTTATTTCATATACACACAGATAATACAAGAGAAACCACTCCCACAGACAACCATAAATAACAAGCAAGAGCGCATAGATTCTAGAGTAAAGATATGTTGGATTCATATGTTCAAGAACATTATACTTTTTGTTTTCGAGCATGTTTTTAGTGGATGCTTGGACTAAATTCAAGCTTAAGGAATATCCGAACAAGTTCCATTCTAATATACATTCTAATGTTGAGCCTATGCTAATTGCCTTGTCAGCGAATTTCTTTCTGAATCATAGACATGTCTTTATGTATTCATTCACTGTTCATAATATCATACAAAAGAGAGGCCCATTATCCACCGAGTTTAGAAGGCTGTGATTGGTCCAAAAGGCAAGTCACAGACGGATTTCGCAGTTATCAAAAATAAAAATATCATACAAAAGAGAGTTTCTTTTTCACCCAAATTCCTTTTAATGGAAGATATGAAGGAAAGCAGATCTAAACTTTTCAACAATTATTTTGACTCATGTCAATCAACTCCACCACAATTATCTTTTTTATTCCTCCTAACAAGTGTGACTAGTAGATCACTGGTAAGTTCTAACTTTTACAGTATCAAAGACAAACAAGCACCACTGCACCAGTCGTCTTAGCTGAGAAAACAAATAATACAAACTAACAACAAACATTACAAGGAATCAACATGGTCATACATCCAACTGTGAAATAATTAGTCATGCCTCATGAATTTCTCGTGTTCAAGTAAGTTTCACTCTTTCGTTTCTGATAATTCTTTTTCGGTTAGCTTTTTCACTCTGTCTGCTTCTTAATTATTCACTACTTGCTTGATAATTATTCTTCCTTAGATTCTACATTCTTCCTGCTTCTAAATTGTTCACTACTTATATTCATTTCTGCTTCTCTTACTTTGTTATGCAAGTTTTGTTCCTTAGTGCACTGTATTGATTTATGTTTCAAACCTATTTTTTCTTCCTTCCTAGTTAAGTTGTGAGTTGAATCCTTATTTTTTTAATACTTCTTGTTGTGTTTACAATTTATCTATTGATGTTATAAGAATGTCGTCTCCTTGATACTGCTAATAAGGACATAGTTCGTTCTGATACTGCTAAAAAGGGCATAGTCCCTGAACCAGCTCCCAACACTATTATCCAATCGTTTGCTACTCGACTAAGACAAAATCTGGCTAAAAATAATATCCCTATTGACACTGCGACTCCTATTATCACTACCCGACACAAGATCCTAGCAGGGAAGCTGGAGCCACTACTACACACACAAATCAACAACAGAATCTGAGGAAGGCAAATGAGACGTTACACTGTATCCTTACTTAAACCCTTCACTCCCATCAACATAAATTTAATATCTCAGGTTTAGAGAAATAACATCCTAAACAGATTTCCTAAGAAGCTAATCGTAATTTGTATATATATCATGCTTCCTTTCTATCTTGTTCTTGATGAACAAACTAGATACTGATGGATCATGAACTTGGACATTAATTAGCAAGCCTTAGAGTAGTTTGATGTTACGCAAAGTAAACAAAAATAAAAATTCATGACACCAACAAAAAACTTACACCATCATAATGTCATTGAATGGAAGATGGGAAAATATCTACGATGCAGCATAATAGAAAAATAGCTTCTTCCTGCACACGTTGCAAGAGATGTCTAAACTCTAAAACAAAGGCAAGCAACCACTTCACAGGCAGTGAGCAAAATTAACATAATACATCTAAGAAAGAACAGATGGCTCTTCATAAATTTTCAGCACAATTCACATTAAAGGGTAAAATTCCCAAGAGAAAAACACTGAACTTGCTACAAATTTAAAATTATTAAATATCTTATCAAAGTTAGTTGCAAAAACATTGACAAGTCTGTGAAAATAATGTTCCTTAGTGTGCACAAATAGAAGTAAATATTTTCCATTGAGATATCCTCCATTACCTAAGCCTAATAAAAAAGAAATTCTCAGGGCAAAGAATCAACTGATGTGGGTAATACAACTACGAGCTAGACTCCCAAAAAACAACAAATATCATATCAACAACACAAGAATATCAAAACCCTAAAGCTAAAATTTAGACTTTCAAAGATAGTATTTCTTACCTAATAAACCCTATTCCAACAAATTCTTTCAATGTGATGAAGATTTAGGACATTATCTTCTCAAGTGAAGCATTTTTTTCAATTTTCAACAAGAAATCTTTTAGTGAGGCGTACTCATCTATGATGGAAATCTATGAGGGAACATCTCTTCAACAAGAAATCCATGAGAAAAGGCGTGTTGGCATGTTCTTCAACAAGAAATTTTCAACAAAAAAATTGTGTAGGCGTGTTCTTCAGCTTCAGCTTTGGGGAAAAAAGGCGTGTTCTTCAGCTTTGGAGAGAAAAAAGTGTGAATTTTTTCTGATTTGGGGGAAAAGAAAGTTTTTATGTTTTATGAATTATTTTTTTGTCCAAATATAAATTGGAGGGAAAGTTAAAAAATGTTGGAGGGAGTATAATATTTTAGTGAAAATTTTAAGGCAACATTTGTATTGTGTTTTTTTTACAATTATAATAATAGAACAATTTAAAAGTGTGGCCCTATATGTAAATAGTTCTTACCCATTATATCATATTGTAACAACGCTTATAAAGTGTAGCTTATACCATTAAATATGGAACTTTACAAGTATTGCCAATATTATCGAAGCTAAAAGTTAAAAACTTGGGCTACGCTTTAACAGCGTCCCAAAATGTATTTTAGGCAACACTTTACAAGTGTTGTCCAGATTTAGTGTGGCCGTAGGCCTAAAATGTTGTAGTGAAAGGTGAGAGATTCCCTTGTTATGAGAAGTAAGCTAAAGTATAAGATCAAATATGATTAACATGTATGATTGCCTAAAAGTGATACTTAGCCTAGATGGGATTACGGGGTCTCATCTATGGATTGCACAAGTATAACTTGAAGGTTAATTATGAAGTTTCTCCTATGTTAAGAGGAATTGAGTATGGACTAAGCTTATGAATATGTGGTATTTCCTATGTTGTTAGATTATGCCTTATGTTGACTTATGCTCATGTTATGCGTATGTTGGAGATTATTCTTATGATTATGTTATTGTATCTTATGCTTATAACTTATGTCTTAGATTGGCTAACAGTTTTGTTTAGCTCTTGTGATGTTATGCTAGAAAACATATTTAGTACATTTTGTTCAATAACGATTATATTCGTTTAGCCAATGTATTTCCGAGACAAATAAGTAAAAGGGAGGGGGGGGGGG
>JAJOOR010014104.1:0-35259 GCA_036250505.1 Solanum acaule | reverse complement strand
CAAAAACAACAAAAATAACAAGAGAATCAAGTATGGGGAAGAGTTCTTGGGGTGTGACCGCAATACAAGTTGAGATAAATAGTTGGGTACATGCTTTCAATAGGAAATTTGCAAGATAATAGTGACTAGGCTAAGCTTTAGATGGAAATAAGTTCCCTCTCGGGCAACTTACCCCGTTTCAAATGCGTTCCTCTCGGACAGCCATTTGCCGCATGAAGACCAGCCTACGTCTTACCCCACTCACTCTCTCGAGCTGAGTGTTAGGATATGGGACTAGGGCTCACCCTCTTAAGCTGAACCTCATGTCGACCCACTCCTTAGACCATCAGTCTAGTGGTCTTGGTTTCGCAACCTCCCTCTCGGGCAAGCTGAAAACGCATGGGTGGCTTTGTATTTGCAACTATAAACCCATTAAATTAAACCACAACCACTAGGTGAAATCACCATTAAAATACATCTAACCTATCAGCAAACAAGACCCAACAATAATATCAACACATATTTGCTAAATTTAGCCACACATCAAGAAATAACAAAATACACCTAAAATGATAGTGAAATCAAATAGGTATAAGAAATTAAATCTTGATTTAAGCAAAGGAAGAAGAATAGAGAAGACCCACTTCCAACTTGGGGAAGATGAACTCTTTTCTTCAAGTTCCCAAAACCCTCTCCAAACTTGAGAGTAAAATAAAAAGTACCAAAATTATATTGTCTAATAATACTACAAAAATTGAAACTAAGCTATAACTCTCAACGAGTATTTATAGTTTTCAAAAATTTGTGCTGCGGCGGATCATTTGGCGACATTAGTCGGAATCACCGATTAACTCGGCGATTCACCCTTTGGTGTAGTTCATCGCCGTCTTGCACCATCCTTCAGCATTGTCGTGCTCTGGGTCATTGGACGACATAGTACTGCTTCGCGGAACTCCTCGGCGATGCGCCGACTGCTACCTTTTTCCGCCAACTTGATCCTCTCCTTCAGGGCTCAGCACATTGGAACAAAAGGCGAAGTAAGACCCTTCGGTGATTCGCCAAGTGGACTCGGCGGTCCTCAGGCCTTCATTTTCTCGTTCTTTCAGCCTTCTCATTCCTTTTTGCGAAGTAGTGTCCATGTTTTCCTTCAATCTTCAAATACCTGAAACTTAAGGGTTTTCATCAGATATTGAGATAAAATAAGCATTTGAGGACACAATTTCTATTAAAATACAACCCTAAATGAGTCAAATTTGTGGACTCATCAAAGATCCAGCAGTTCTTGCCCATATAACGTTTTTGTTTTGGGATCATTTTTCTTTAATTTATCCCAAAAATTATTATAAAAAGTCCTGTATAAGCAGGGAATTTATTCCTCGGTGAATCCCACTTTTGGGGTCCATTTGTGAATCCAAGGGACCGAGAATTCAATAAAGAAATAAATCTGGTCTATTTTTTCCAGATAACAGATATGATCTGTGTTGTATAACTCATTAAGGTCTGGAGAAACTTTAACCCATTCTTTATATAATTTGAGAAATGGATCAGGTAATATTTTTATAGTTGTGCCATGGTATGACTACCAATTTAAAAACCAATTAGGAATTGGTCCTGCAAATATCTTTGCACATATCTTTATAAACCGTGTATGTTTGTGTCTCTCATTATTATAATAGAGGAATTTATCAAAGGCCTGAATGTAGTCCCAGTATGTGAAACTCATAGTGATTTTATTTAGGCTGATTTGCCTTTCTTTCATGGTGGAGATACCCCAATCTTCAACAGATATAATATGTTTAATTATTATTTTTGAGAAGTTATAAACATTCTCACTGATATTGTATCCTGAAAAGTGTTGGAATTCAACACTACCAGTACTTATCAGAATGGTTTCGTAATACGATCGGGTTTTGTATGACTCACCCGAAAAATATAAACCGTTGATTAGGTACCGCTGGAATATCTTCCAGGGTTCTTCTTTTCTCTGTATCTCAGAGTTTTCTAAAATAAATATCATTTCTTTTTTCGATACCTTTTCATAAGACTTGATATCATCAGTCTTCTTTGGCTATTGATGCAAATGTATCATTCTGCTTTTGTGCCAAATAAGCCTGCAGATGTGCGTATAACAGACTGTCTTCTGGGATATCTTCCAGATGTACTGAAGAAGAAGCCTCACTTTGGGAGATTTTGGAGTTTATCAAACTCATTCTTCCTTTTTGTATAACTGGGGAGTTAGAAGAGGATTCGTATGACGATCCTGGGGATGATCTTCCCCTTCCTCTTGTGTTATTTCCCATATCTCTACCCTTGGTTACCAAAGGAGGGTCCATCTTGCAAACATAACACTTTGCTTTATTCGAATGTATCATAATAATCACTGTAATAATTATCCTCATCGATATCAATAATTTCTTCATAATCATGTATAGAGAAATCTTCTCTAATAGTATCGTTGATAATTTCACATAAAATTAATTCTTGCAAATCTTAATTAAGAGGAATTATTTTTAAAATGGTAACTAAAATTTTCTCATCAAAGAAAGTTGTATAAAAACTCATTATGAATTTAAATATTCTCTGGATAGAAAATCTAGAAGAGAGTTATCACTTCCCTTTTTATATTGGATCTCAAAATTAAAAGGACCTAACTGGGCCTGCCACCTAGCAAATATTAATTTCGATGCATCATATTTAAATTTTTTGTTAAACATATACTTAACAGATTGAGCATAAGTTTTTTTAAAAAAAATTGATTATATAGATCATCCTGAAATTTCAACACGCATTTAACGATGGTTAACATTTCATGAGTCACCGTAGCATATTTCTTTTGGGCCTCGCTTCATTTCCCAGAATGAAATCTGATCAAGTATTCATATTTTGTCGTTGGGATTAATTTTTTTAATATCCCACCATAACCAATATTAGACGCATCTGTCTCAATGATTTTTTGCTAAGCAGGGTTAGCAAGAGTTAAGCATGGTAAAGATTGAACACGAAGTTTGATATTCTTTACCAAAGTGGTATGACTATCAGTCCAAGGTGGTTTATGATCCTTTTTCAGCCTGTCATATAAAGGTGCCAAATCACGAGATATTTTTTTATAAAACGGGGATAAGTAATTTAAACTCCCTAAAAATCTTTGCAATTGAGTCCTATTAGTGATAATATCAGGAAATTTTGATGCAAAGTCGATAGATCTTTGAATCGGGGTAACTTTCCCTTGACAAATATGATGTCCTAGAAATCGAACATCGGTTTGAAACAAACTCATTTTTGGTTTAGAAATGACCAAACCATTTTGTATAATAATTTTCTTAAAAATATCAAGATGCTTAATATGCATTTCAAACGTTTCTGAGAATACCAAAATTTCATCAATATAAACCATGATAAAATTCAGATATGGGTTGAAAATATCATTCATGATTTTCTGAAATTCAGATGGAGCATTTTTCAAACCAAATGGCATAACATTCCATTCGTATTGTCCAAATGGGACATTAAAAGTTGTTCTATAAGCATGCTCTTTAAATATTTGGATCTGCCAATATCCTGATTTTAGATCAAATTTTGAAAATATATTGGCATCATATAATCTAGACAATAAATCTCTTTTGTTGGGAATAGGATACCTAATCCATTTTAAATATTTATTTAAAGGTTTATAATTGATAACCAATCTAGGGACTCCACATTCCCTTTCAGCAACATTATTAACATAAAATGCAGTACAAAACCAAGGTGACTTTGAAGGTTTTATCAAACCCTTGCAACAAATTATCAATTTCTTTTTTGCAAAATTCTACCAATTCGGTGTTCATCTGACAAAGAAGACATTTAGTAGGAATATCATTCTCAGAAAAATCATCTTCATATGGAAGAGTAACAATATGGTTTTTTTTATTCCAAAAAGCACTAGGAGAAATTAATTTCAGTTTTTCCTATACTTTGGTGGATTTCAAAGTATCACATATATTCATGTATATGTATATATATTATATTATATTATATTACATTATATTATAAGCAGACACCTTTTCCAATTGAAGGGTTGACATTTCCAAAGAGTTATTAACTTTTTTGATGAGTTGTGATCTTTTCAAAGGGTTGTGACTTTTCTACAGGATTGCTACTTTTCCATAGAGTTGTGACATTTCCAAAGGGTTGTGACTTTTCCAAAGAGTTTTGACTTTTTCGATTAGTTGTGACCTTTTTGAAGGGTTGTGACTTTTTTTTTATAAGGCACAAGATGCATTTTTTTCATTCACTACCCTTTATTGGCTATAAAAAGAGGGGTTTTCTCAAATTCTTTAACTACAATTTTTTAAAGTTTTTCATTGTTCTTCTTCTTCTTAAAACACCCAATTTAGTATATCTTCTATATTTTATATTTATTTATTTATATTATATATGATATTAAAAGAAGACACCATTTCACATTGAATGGTTACGACTTCTCCAAAGAGTTGTGACTTTTCCGATGAGTTGTGACCTTTCCGAAGGGTTGTGACTTTTATGATAAGAAACAATATGCACATGCTCATACTACCATTCGTTAACTATAAATGGAGGCGTTTCCTCACATTTTGAAACTAAGATTTTTTTCTGTTTTCTATTCTCCTCAAGTTCAGTGAAATTTGAAAACTCCCTAATATGAATGTTAAATTAATATAATACTCCAACTAAAAACATCCAATTTAGTATATCTTATATATTTTATATAATTGTTTATTTTTATTATTATATTATAGTAAAATTAAGAACTCCAACAATACACTAATAACTAAGTAATGCACTATGGGGCAGGGAGGAGAAAGTAAATTTAAGGGGTGTAACTAAGCGATTTTAAGAGTGACTAACTTTCATTAGTAATCTTAAGAAAGTTTACATCCACTATTTGTAGGAACTTATACTTTAACATTTATTTTATAATTGCTTACTTAATTTTTTATTTAATAATATTCACATTATTTTAAAAATAGTGTAGTACATAGTTTGATAAATGAGTGCAACGCACATGCATCAAAACTAGTAATTCTGTAAAAGTACAAATATATCTAAGATAATTTAGTGAAATATGATTCTATTGTATTTTTTTTGTTAAAATTTAGATCTAGTTGAAGCTTATCTCTAACTTTTCTTATTGCATCCAAAATTTTGATGGTATTTTTGAACTACACCATAAAATTGTAAAGAGTTCTAGATGTTATAAGTGTTTCCTTACGCATAACTGGTTCTAAAGTTATTGTATTATCTTCAACTTTATCATAAACATTATTTTTTTCGACGGTATAACAATTTCTTCTAAGCTTTGGACCTCTAATAATGTGTCATATCCAACAAGTTGTTGACACCCATTGTATTGTGGTAACCGAGATCGTTAATCATGATCTCAAGTTCATAAATGAATTTATTGTTTATGTGAATTCAATAAATATGATACATAATTTAGTAAGATACAATGATTTTAATGTATTCATTATATTGGTGTATAATAAATTCATTTTTTATGTCAATTTAATACATATGATACATAAATTAGTAAGATACAATGATTCTGATGTAATTAAGATTAACCTTTATTACATCTCAAAACACTCTTTAAATAAATAAATATTAATGTATCGATTAAATAATATCTCTAAAAATAATAATATTTCATGATCCTACCTATATTAATTTAGTGAGGTTTTATTGTAGGTAAATTTTAATGGGGTTTTATATTAATATAAAAACAGAGAAAACTGAAAAGAATATTGTACAATAAATTGCAGAGAAGAAGGAAACAAATATCTCTTAATTAACTTAATCTTGCAAGTTGAAGGTACCCGTAAGAGAGATGGTGATAAGGAAACGTGTGAGGAGAGAAGAAAGCGAGAGAGGAAGGCGAGTGACAAATGAGAGAGAAAGAAAGAGAAGATATTTGTTATAAAATCTAAGTATAAAAATGTCAAAGAAATATGCTAGATTATGAATATATATATATATACACACACATGGTTATATTTGCTTAATTACGTAATTTTACTTTTAAATTAATTATTAAATTTACTCCTTATTAGAATTGGGAGTTTAGGTGTACAAACACTGCACTATTAAATTGTACAAAATGGCATCATGAATTATACTATGTATGTTTGGCCTACTTTATTGTTGAATCAGCACGTGGACTACATGTGTTTCAATATTTTAGATATAGATAATTCTCTACAATTTTCAATCTCTTCACTCCTCTAATTCTCTCTTTTGATGCTCTCTCCAAGTTGTTTGGCTACCATTTTCTTTGGTAAAATTTTCTTATTCCTCCGAGTTCCTCTGCATCTACATGTCCCCTCTTTTTATGTTCATAATTCTTTCATAAATTTCATCTTTTTCTGATTTTACATTCTGACTGCTACAATTTTCTAGCCTCTGTTGTGTTGGTTAAGTTTGGTAAGTTTTCTCCCCTGTTTCTTTGTATTTTTTCCTTGTCCAGTGTTTAAATATTCACTTCTGGATTTTCTTGATTTTTTTTTTCAATTTTGGGTTTTCTATTGTTTTGAATAATTTCTTGCAACATTTGGACATGCACAGTTGAAATGGTATCTAATTTTGACATGCTGATTTGGAAAGAAATACATAGCTTCATGTTTGTTGTTTCTGATCTCAGAAATTTAAACATAAGGAAATTGTGGGTGTCATACATCCTATATTTCTTTCTCAAGAAATCAGTAGATTTGCATCATGTAAATTGAATGAAGACTCTTCCAATAAAAGTTTTTAGCCGAGTTCCCCATCAATACATAATATTACATTCGGTAATTAGCTTCAATTGACCTAAAATTGAATTGTCACAACAACGACATTTTGGTTCCCTATTTCGATTTTAATTGTCTAGTACAAATTAGAAGGGTGAATTTGATTGATTTTGCAAAGGATTGGTGAAACTTGGAAGAAATAGATTATAAGCAAAGACAATTTACCCTTGCACTGGAAATCAGATAAAATGTCTCTTCCTCAAACTTCAGGAAACATTTGACGCTTGAATCAAATTTGATATGGCTCAAAAAATCAGTTTGACGTTATTACCAATTCTCCTTATTCGCATATCATTACCGCAGGGCAACAATATATATATATATATATTAGTTCAAAAAATAAGATGCATGGAGGGAAACTCTTTGAGGATTGGTGTGCGAATCCAAAATTTTAAGTGTTGTAGCTAACATGTGTTTCATTCGTGTCATTTATATGTCGTTATTCAGTTCTGAATTTTTCTTTTGCAATTTCATTCTTCTATGAGAATCATCTCCTGGCCTTTGTAAGCCCATGCTGAAGATGTAAAGATAAAAGTTGAATTTGATAACTCAATATCTTCAAAGGTGATCAATTATGATCGAGCAATTCGTTGACAAATCCATGTGCCAAAGAGCATCCATTTCTATCTTTGATTCTTTTCAACAATACATAAATTTAATCAGATAGCCTTAAATGAGATAGTTCTCTGAGAGGTCTCAAATTTTGGAGATCTTAAAGGGAAACACATAACAGTACATGATTGAGTTATTGTACCATTCTCTAAAATTATAAATATTCCAATCTTGAAAGTGTTTTTAACCATATGCCTATTATTTTCTTTACTCTTGTTGATGAATTATACATTCTCTATCAAATCTTTGTATATCTTTGTAGATTGTAGTTTCAACATTAGCATGCAATTAGTTAGATATTTATGCTCAAAATCAAAGATAATGATGGAACTTCTAATATCTCAATGTTGAAGTCATCTTTTTTAATTTTTTTACATACTTCCCTTTTCACATAACATTTTTCTGTATCATCTATGTATGGTACATGTTCTAATGCTCATTGTGTTGTGAATGTGAAGACTAAGAGAAGCACTAATTCTACCTCCTTCTACATTTAGAGATGGTGGAAGCCGGAATGTGTTGAGTTGAAACCTCAAAAGGTGTATATATATTTCAACCTCCAAAGTTTTAGAAATATTTGTTGTAGGAGAGTGACTTTTAATGTGACGTGATTACAAATTAGATCTCGGTAATTTATGTTGCTTGGACTCATCAAAAATATCAATGGGTATGTGTCGTATTCTTCAAAAATAATGTATTTTTTAAAGATCTAACATGGGTGCGACAAAATATTTGGAGAGTCTAAACAACTTAGTCGGCAATTGTATTTTAGGATGGTTAGAATAGTAATATATTACTAGTCATTGGACAAGATATTCTATATAGATATCTTGTCTAGATATATATTACTAATATTTTTGTTTAAAGATGAGAGTTAAGATATTTTTACTACTCGTCACGATGTTATATTTCTAAGACTAAAAGGGCAAACATGATTCTTTTTTTAAAACTCTGCAAACATGAATTTCTTATTCCTTAGCACAAAGTGCTTAAATACCATTATGCTACCCTAAATGATTTTAAAAAAAAAAATGGGGTGGGGGAAAGAGAAATGCGGGAGGGAATTACATTATACGGAATCGAACTTACCAACAAGGTGAGAGTATATGTAGTCAACTAAGCTATATAGAGTCCCTAAATATTTGTGTTGAGCCTGTGCTAAGCACGGGCTTCCCTTTCTAATAAATCACTTATGTGTACACTTTTTTAAAAAAATTACGACATTTGTCAACATTATTCTTTTAACCATATATAACAATTTGGATGAATTAAATTCACTTCATCCTTATTTTTTCCATCTTTCACTCCTAATTTTCTCTCGCCGCTTCTCACTCGCAATTTTCTTCACAAATAAGGCTATACTACCTTCAGGGATGTGTATTCAGTGATAAATTTTGAGACGAATCAAGTTCAAGCAGAGAGTTGAGTTTGAAGTTTTTTGAAGTTTGAAATGTTAGAAGGTTTAAATTAGATTGCATGTCATTAGTTACTTGTTTAATTCATGTTTAATTATCTTTCTCGGTTATACTCATCTTCAGCAATGTGTATTCAGTGATCAATTTCGAGATGAATCAAGTTTGAGCAGAGAGTTGAGTTTGAAGTTTTTTGAAGTTTGAAAGGGTAGAAGGTTTAAATTCGATTGTGTGTCATTAGTTACTTGTTTAATTCATGTTTAATTCTCTTTCTCGGTTATACTCATCTTCAACGATGTGTATTCAGTGATCAATTTCGAGACGATTCAAGTTCGAGCAGAGAGTTGAGTTTGAAGTTTTTTGAAGTTTGAAAGGTTAGAAGGTTTAAATTCGATTGCATGTCATTAGTTACTTGTTTAATTCATGCTTAATTCTCTTTATCGGCTATACTCATCTTCAGCGATGTGTGTTCAGTGATCAATTTTGAGACGAATGAATTTTGAGCAGCGATGTGTATTGAATTACTTGCTTATTTCACAATAGATGCAGGTTTAAACTTGTTAGTATTTGTGTAATACAACTTTAATTCACTCTTCTTATTCAATTTTAATATAGTGTTATACACTTTTAATACAGGTTTAATTCATTTTTGAGTGTGGTAGATCTTTTGTGGAGAAGTTGTGGGAGTGTTTGATAAGATATGTTGAATTTATGAATGAGGAGGTTTTGGAGAAGAGTTTTGAAGTTTATAAGTGTGTGAGTTGCAAGTACTCTATTGTTGTTAGCTTATGTCTTACTTTGTGTGTGGACATACTGAATGGTCCTTGGATTTGGTTATGACTTAAGTTGGAATTTTTCATCAGGGGTTGTTGAATGATGAATTTTAGCATTGTATGTTGTATCTCAAATGTATTGTCTCTGCTCTTTTTGTTGTTGTATTTGATTTCTATATTCTAGGTTGAGTATGATCATGGTTTTGGTAAGAAAACATTGAAGGAAATGTCTACTTCAGTTAGCTTTATCAATCTGTTGAATACTGTCTTTGTATCATATTACTTGACTCCTGATTACCTGACACATTTCTTATGAAAATTTTATTATTAATGACCCCTCATTTGTTATGATTTGATTACTTGTTTAAATTCTTTCTTAATTCACTCTTCGCATTGATTTACTTGCTTAATTTATAATAGGTTCAAGTTTACTAAAATCTATAGAACACTCTTTCGTCGTTTAATTAGTCACTTGTTTAAATTCTTTCTTAATTCACTCTTCTGATTGATTTACTTGCTTAATTCATAATAGATTCAAGTTTAATTCAGTCTATAGAACACTCTCTCGTCGTTTCATTAGTTACTTGTTTAAATTCTTTCTTAATTCACTCTTCTGATTCAATTTTAATATAGTGTAATACACTTTTTATACAAGTTTAATTCTTTTTTGCAGTTTGTTGGCTGATTTGTTATGATTTTATTACTTGTTTAAATTCTTTCTTAATTCAATCTTCTAATTGATTTACTTGCTTAATTCATAATAGATTCAAGTTTAATTCAATTTATAGAACACTCTCTCGTCGTTTTATTAGTTACTTGTTTAAATTCTTTCTTAATTCACTCTTCTGATTCAATTTTAATATAGTGTAATACACTTTTAATACAAGTGTAATTCATTTTTGTAGTCTGTTGGTTGATTTGTTATGATTTGATTACTTGTTTAATTCATAATAGATACAAGTTTAATTTAGTGTATATGCCACTCTCTAGTCTTTTCAGTAATTACTTGTTAAAATTATTTCTTAATTCTCTTTTTACTGATTCAACTCTAGTATTTGTGTAATATCACTTTGAATAGAAATTTAATTCATTTTGAAGTTTGTTGGTTGATTTGTTACTATTGAATTACTTGCTTAATTCATAATAGATTCATGTTTAATTCAATCTATAGAACACTCTCTCGTCGTTTCCTTAGTTACTTGTTTAAATTCTTTCTTAATTCACTCTTCTGATTCAACTTTAAGATAGTGTAATACACTTTTAATACAAGTTTAATTTATTTTATAGTTTGTTGGTTGATTTGTTATGATTGGATTACTTGTTTAATTCATAATAGATACAAGTTTAATTTAGTCTATATGTCACTCTCTGGCCTTTTTAGTAATTACTTGGTTAATTCATGCTTAATTCTCTTTTTACTAATTCAGCTTTAGTATTGTGTAATACATTTTTAATACTGTGCAGGAAAAAATATGACTAATCTGGTTGTGATGCTTTACATCAATGGACGATGGGATCCTAACAACAAATATATTAATTACTTGGCAGATAGTGTGTTGATAAATAGAGAATCAACGTTTGCCACTCTCTTTTCTATGATTGCTACTCAATTGTCAATAGACACATCAACAAGTAAAGTTGAAATCATATATAAAATTGATGCAAGGTCTCCTCCAATTCAAATTCATAATGATATGGGGAAAAATTATATGTTGAAATCAAAAAGGAACATCGAGATATGGCAAGATACCATTTGTGTGTCACAACAACTGAATGAGTCAACTTGGAGACAAATTATTCCCTCATTCCACTATTATGTTCAGACACTTCAAAAGATATGAGGTTTATACACAATTCATACTTAACTAATACATTTAATGGTATTGGTGAAGCAATAGGGTTAATTGGCTTTGGATCATATAACAAAGTTGATGAGCTAAAATAAGTAGGATCAGGCATCGTTGTTAATCTCAATCACTCTTTATTTGAGAAAGATCAAGTGTATAGGAATAAATATGTCCTCACTAGTGCACTAAAAAAGACATTCCATTCTTAAGCATTTTCAATTCAAGACAACAAGATCAAGCTCAACCGGGTAAGACCTAAATTCAAGTCACTTTAAATTATTGATTGTATATTAATTTGTTTTTTCAACAACTATTCGATACAATGCCTAGGAGAAAACTATAGTTGGAGTTTACGAGCTTCAATCTTGAACAAATCTCAAATGTTCAACATTAGAGATTTTGAAATCGAACACACGTGTTTGTTGCTACATAATTCATTATCAGAAAGGCAAGCAACCAAGAGTGTTGCTGGGAGTATTATTGTGGGTAAATGTGTTGAACCAGATGTTATTTACACACCAAAAGATATACAACGTGACATGTTAGTTGAATATGGTATGCGACTCACATATATGCAAGCTTGCAGAGCTAAAGAATCAGCTCTTAAATTAGTCTGGGGTGATCCAATTCAATCATATGCAAAGTTGCCAAGCTACTTTCACATACTAGAGGCAACTTACCCTGGTTCTCATATAAGATTGTACAAATCAGAGGATGACCATTTTCCATATGTATTTGTAGCTTTGTTCACATCGATAAAAGGATGGGAATATTGTAGACCAATTGTAGTTGTTGATGGAACTTTCTTAAAAGGAGCATACAAAGGGACAGTACTAACAGCTAATACCTTAGATGCAGCAGGTGAGACTTTCGAATATGATACTAGTGCTTTCTATATTGAATTTCTGAACTATGTATTAAAAATAATTATGATTACAATAAAAATGTATTAATATTGTATTAAACAAATTGTACATGGTGCAGGGAGTATACCACCACTTGCTTATGCCATTGTTGATTCAAAAAATGATGCATCTTGAAGGTGATTTTTTGAGCAATTCAGAGACACATTCGGTTAAACATCAGAGATGTGTATCGTTTCTGATAGGCATGCACGCATTATTAATGCAACTTTAAGAGTCTATGATGAAGTACCTCATTTTGCGTGTATGTGGCACTTATTGCAAAACATAATGCAAAACTTCAGAAAAAATTAGCAAAGGGTAACTGAGTTGTTCTACTCTATGGCAAAAACATACACCATGACATAATTTAATCAATGTATGACAATAGTTGAGAAGATATATAAGAGGATCAAAGATTACTTGCTGAACATTGGATACAATAAATGGTCACAAGTGCATGCTGAAGTAAATAGGACTTGGATGATGACATCAAATATAACAGAATCAGTCAATTCAAGAACAAGACATGCCAAAGTTCTTACAGTTTTGCACCTCTTGAAATTCATGAGACAGCTTGTCCAGAAATGGAATAACAATAACAGATCAAAGTAGACATTTTCAGGTTTTCACCTTGGAAAAGAATATGAAAACATTTTGCGGCGCAATACAACTGCATCTGAGAAATTAAGGGTATGCTTGGTCTGTAAATTGTTTTTGCTAATATTCTTTCTTCTGATTCATATCTAACATCTCTCTTGATTATATTTTTTTTTTCTTTTCATAGGTTGTAGAGACAAATAAATATGTATATACGGTACTTGATGGTATTACACGATTCACAGTATGTCTTCAACAACGTACATGCACATGTGAGAGATTTCAATTGGATGAGTTGTTGTGTCCGCATGCTTTGGCTGTTTTAACAACAAAACACACTGGTTATGAGAAATATTGCTCTGATTACTATGCAAGAAAAAATTTATTACTAACATATCAGTTTCAAATGGATCCCCTGCCAGATGAAAGCACATGGAACACACCAATACATGTTCTTGAAGAGGTTGTACTTCCACCACATGGAAAGAGACCTCTGGAAATGCAAGAAATTAAAAGACATACACAACTGAGAGAAGATGGATTCAAAAAGGCGAAAATAACATGCAGCAACTATGGACAACAAGGTCACAACAGGAAGACTTGCAAAAATGTTAGACCTTATGATAAAGAATAAAGAACAAGGAATAAAATCCTTTTCAGCATTTTATTTAGAAGCTGATTAGTTTACTATAAGAATTTGGATCATTTTTTTGTCTTCTAATTCAATATTAATACATATCTAGTATTGTGTATGAATTGTTATGAAATTTTCTAGTTGTATATCACTATAAAACGTGTGTTAACAATGTTACGTATAATTCATTTGTATTACATAAAAATTATAAGTGGTGAGAAAAAAGTATTAAATGTGTATTAAAAATAGTTATAATTCATTTGTATGACATTTGTAAGTGTTGAGAAAATATTTAAACTGAAATCTGCATTATGAATTAGTGTTGTATTACAAATGTATTAAACATGTATTAAAGTTGAATTCCACATGTATTAAAAATTAACATTGTATTACACCTATATTAAAATTATATTAAAACTGAAGTCTACATTATGTATATATGTTACACTACAACATATAAATGAACATCCAGAAAAATACACACTACGCAACATAAATGAAAAAAGAGACATTTTTCAGGGCAAAAGGATGCAACTCATCTTAAAATTATTCATAATAGTGAAATCTGAATTAAAAGTGTAATTAATACACTAAATTTCTACGCAACAAAACAATCATATAGTTTTCATAGCCATACTAACTATAAACTATTTTTACACCATATAGTTTTCGTAGCCATACTAACTAATATAACCATATTTTTTATCTACGATGTCATTGTCTTCACTTTGAAGGTCACTCGCTTGCTTCCTTCTTGCATATTCCTATAATAGAGCTCCATATCTCTTTCGGAG
Source organism: Solanum acaule (assembly GCA_036250505.1). NCBI lineage: Eukaryota > Viridiplantae > Streptophyta > Magnoliopsida > Solanales > Solanaceae > Solanum > Solanum acaule. The sequence goes on along the minus strand of JAJOOR010014104.1, from coordinate 20,903 downwards.
AATGTCTAAATTTACTTGTTGATTTAGAATATGTTGGCCGTTACTTACAAACTCCGCAAATGCAGCAATGAAAACTCTGCAGTCCCTAAAAAAATCAATATAAAATTGTTATCAAAATATCTACTTAATAAGACCAATACAAAAAAAAATACCTATTTGATAATACTTACAACGAGTCATCTTGTTGCTAGGAAACACCTTTAGTTATGAAATGAAACTCAATTTTCTCGAACTCATCTCTCCCACGGTATTTCGGTGTTGTCTTCAATTCAGGATGCTTATCATAGAACTTGACCACACTTAAGTAATATGGTAAAACATTTGAAAGCATCTCAAAAATATTTTTAACCTCATAATTCACCCATTCCCTAGCCGGAAATGAATCATACACCTCTAAAGACCTTTGCCCAATATCAAACACTACAAAAATCCAATGATGACCCTTTTTAATGTTTATTGGAAAGAGAACAAAATCTACTTTATCCCACGAGGTACTTGCCAACAGACGACCTCCACATATATACTGAGCAATATCATCCGAATTTTTTACTTTATAATTATTCTTATTCTCATGAGCATCACAAAGTTGAAAGAAAGAATGAGTGATCTTTGTCTTGAAAATACAATCAGTAGTTTTAAATCGAACATTAGCGTATGCCTCATATTTTCCTTTCTTTCTTAGATAATAGAAATAACATCAACATGCCGCAAAAAATTAGAATTGAAATGTAAAAGAGAAACAGTCTCAAGAAACTAACATTAAATTAACCTCAAGAAATTTCAAACATAACATTTTAACTAGACATAATACTCTAGGTAGCAACAAAATAGTACACTATCAACTTTTGCGGAAATTGAAAATTTCAAAGCAAATCACATACTATCAACCATTAATAACAAATGTTGATGTGCAGTTATGTTGCAGAGCTAATTAATCAACCATCAGAATCCTCGAATTTACACTCAGAGTCAAAAAGAGAAACAAAACAATGGAGCAGTGAGGCAGAATGTAGTGAGATAGTGGCATGTCAAATACTAATTGTCGCTAAAAAATATTTTAAATTTTTATTGACTACACACTAATTGTTTCCGCCAAAAGAAATTTTTAGAAAAAAAAATATTTTCAATATAAGCTAATGTTAGAAGCTTGTCCTTTGGTGATTGGAGAGTGGTATGTACTGAAGTTTATACAACTAACCTCATCACACCATTGTTGTTCAGAATGTGACAATTTAGAAAACCAGCATTTTTCTTCTACTGTACAAACACCTAAATCAAATGTTGGATTGATAGCATTAAAATCATCTGCATAAGGTTTCTTTCCCCTATCAAAACATAAAAAATTGAAACATAAATACTGAGAAAGGGAACAAGAGCAAATAAAAAGGAAGACAATAATACACCACATGAATACCGAGAACATAAATCATAAGAGATTTAGGCTAAACATAATGCAACAAGACGCTAAAATATACGAAAAGAACAATAGAAGATGTGGAATAAAAAAGGAAGGCCAAATAGAGAGCCATTGAAAATTACCATATGGTAAGCAATGAAATGTATACAAATGGTCAAATTAAGAAAGCACAACAAAATAGCAGAAAACTCCAAATATAAATGAATTACCTCTTTTTTCTACCAGTATAAAGTCACTTAGTAAATGAATCGATCAAATCAGATCCATTATCTCCTCCAGTTGCATATGAAAAGGGATGTTTTGTCTTAAAAACATGATGTGTTACACATAAAGTTCCTCCAGAGTAAAAATGTTGTGTGTAGGAAAATGTTATTAACTTTCTTGGATTTTTCTTTCTACCACGTTTCTTCGATGTCACTTTCTTTTTGTTTTGATCAACAGGGGTTCTTTTCTTTAGATAAGATACTTCAGTCCTATTTATCTGAGAAAGATCTTCATCAAGAAAAATAAAGTCATCAAGAGTTAGCAAAGATTTTTGACAATCCTTTGTTTCATATGCATACAATAGAAAAATTGGTTTATTTACAATTCGCAGATGCAACACTTATTTATGTTGACTTTGTTGACTATATTACAATCAGGTCGCGGCCCAACTGTAATCGCATCAGCAGCCTCTTGGACTGCAAACAAAATAAAGATTTTAATAATGTTATTAGAATAAAATGAAAGAACTTTATTTGAACTTAAAAAAAATTAATACCATTTATATCAGCAGCAACCTCCGACAAAACTTTTCCAATAGCAATTCCTACAACATATTCATTTGTACATAACAAAAACATTTAAAATAAGAGAGTTGAATTAAAATATACGAAATATGTAATATATTTGTATAAAACCCTTCATTACCTATTTTACTTGATACTCTTTCAAAATTTTCAATATCAGGAAATCTAACTGAAGCTTTAAGCACTTGAGATTCTTCATTTTGATTTGATCCCAAAACTTGAGCATCGTGTCCTCTTAATTCATGTACGGATGCATTAACATAGGTAGAGAATGCTGTATATGTATTTTAAAACATATTAAAATTGTGACATGACATCAATTTTGTAATCTACCGAAAGGTCATAAAGATGAACTAAAAAATGAAATAAGACATCAATAACAATTGAATGTGTCACGCCCCGAGCCTACACCCTGGACGTGGCCGGCACTCGAAGACCATCGCTGGCCCCAAGCGAACCCTTGACCTGGCTTACTTAACTCAGCGGAAAACTTAACTCAACAGAATAACTCCATGCAATGAAAGGTCATAAAACAACCTAACTAATAAAATCTGGCCAAAAAGGCAACTCGTGTCTCAAAATAGAATATTTATATATATACATAGATAAGAGACTCACTACTAACTGACTGATTGTCTATGAAGCCTCTATAACACTAAGATGGATGTTGGGACAGACCCCGCAACATCCTAATAAAGCCAAACTAGGAAAACGAAATAACAGAGTCCTCCGGAATGCAAGAAGGCTCACCACTGACTCTGGAGTGCTCAACTGGATCAACGGCGTACTGAATGATGATCCTGGATACCTGCGTCTGCATCATAATAAGATGCAGGCCAACTGGCATCAGTACATTAAATGTACGAGTATGTGAGCTGGAAAGCTAAACAACAACTTAAGCTTAAGAGGGATTATGAAAGAAACACTTACCTTGTCTCTTCTCAACTCATGATTACTTAATTGGACGCATTTCATTATAAAGCAGTTTAAAACAAATGCAATATAAAGAAAAGGAAACTATTTAAAACATGACGTCAAAATCATAATCATAATATCATAAAAATATACCATGCTCCCTCTCAAAGTCTACTTGTGCAATGTATGAATGAAGTCCCATACCCCCATTCATACTAAGCAAAACCCTTAAGGAATCATACAATTACTACTATGGGAGTTTCTCTAATCGACAACCACCACTATGAGCCTAAGTGGTGATACAATGTTTTTACCATCACGTTGCCAGACTGTCCTATACTTTGCCGTCATATAGAACTACTTAACTTAGTGGATCCACTAGCTTAACTTATGCGATCATCTAAAAAGTATGACCCGTTAAATCCCATGTTGGCTACATGGTTCTTATGGAGAGTTGAGTTAATATAAACTCGCGTCCCCAATTCGGTGCTCAATACTACTCCCAAAATATACTTTAGCTTATATGTTTTAAAAACAAACTTCTTTCTTTGGTTTGATATAATTGCTCAAAGCTTGGCCCAAAGGCTCTCTTGGAAAACATAGTTCCTTTATTACTCAAATGTAAAAACATTTATAAACTTCTTTGGGAATACTTAGTTCCCTAATCACTTTTGAGAAATGAACTCAACTCTATACTCTTGGCTTAACTTGAAACTTAAGCCTTAAAACAAAGTTTAAACGTTCATTAAAGACTCTTGAAAACTTTAAAAACTTCCTTTGACTTGCTTCTTAACTTCTAGACTTGACTCTAACTTCACTTGACTTTGATCCTAACTTTCCTCGAATTGGATTATGAATTCAAGGGTAATGATCTCATGTTTATGGATGAGTTCGTGATATCTAGATGTACCTTAATGTGTTAAAAACAACTAGAAAACATAGGTACATTACCAAGGAATACGTACGAAAAAGTGGGGAAGGAATGGGAAGGATTGACGTCCTTGGCGCTCTGAGAGGCGCGGGGCACCAGATTTCAGAGAGGTCTACTGGGCGCACTGCATGGCGCGCCGCCCCAAGGGAGAAACTTCAGAGTCCCTTTTGGGGCGCGCTGGCTGGCGCGATGCCCCAACCTTTTCCCCAGAGAATCCGACTTTTCTCCTTAGTTTCTCCAACTCTAAACCCTCTCAACAACAAAGGTTCTTTCCCCAAACACTCATAATCATTAAAACCCTCAATATACAATAGATTCAACTCGAAATTCCATCCGGAAACATGTACCAAATCAACAAGAAACTTCAACACAACCACAAGAATTCAACAAACACAACCAATCTTTTTCTCTGAATTAAAACAAGTATCGCGTATGGGGGAATGAACCAACCCAACACTATGATCTAACATACCTTAATAGGGATCACCTCCGACGAAAACCACGACGATCTTGACAAACCTTGCTTCTTCTTCTCTTTCTCCTCTTCTTTCTCTCTTCTCTCAAAAGCCCTAACTCTCACTTTTTAAAGGGAAAATTGATTTAAAATCAGCTTAGACCCTTTATAAAACCAAAATAAATGGTTAGGGAAAAGACCAAACTACCCTTAGAAATTCGGATTGAACTTCCCTATGCCAACAGCCCAACTTCCAAAAGGCATAACTCACTCATACGAACTCGGAATCAAGCAAACGGCGTTGGAAAGATCATTCCAAGAACTTTCCAAACATAACTGGAAATACACCTAACTCATCCTGAGCTAGGAGTTATGATTGGTTGAAGTTGACCAAAAACTCACTTTTTTTCCATACTTAACTAAATTTCCAAATTTTGAATTCTTTCCAAAAATGACTATTTCCAATTATAAGCTTCTTCATAGTTATTTCAAATTGCAGGATGTTACAGAATGTCAATTTAGCCTTACAATTAAAAGGAAGTTAGTAAACAAATACCAAGTTCGTGTCACTTCTTCATGAACCGAAAGAAGTTATTGAACAAGAAAAAAAGAATATAATGCACTATGTATTAAAAGTATATTATGCCTATAGCAAAAATGTATTGAAAATATAACAAACCTCCATTGAAATCTAATCCACCCAAAAATGTCTTGCCATCATGCTTGTTAGATAGTTTCTTGGCTTTTCGGATAACAGAGTTGCTATCATCACTCTTAGCAAACAACAAAGAAATATCCTCCAATTGTTTGTTAGAATTCACCACAAATTCTTTGATTTGATTAAATCCTAAATCTATCTTCTCTTCAAGTGCTTTGTGATTTTCGTTCGCCTAGTAGATAATCAAACATAACACAAATATTAAAATATAAAAAATTTGAAAAAAAAAAGCCTAAATTCAAGTTTGTATATAGCTTTACAAGTTATTTTCTCAATTTTATAACCGCATTAGTCAACATGTCTAGACCATGACTTGATCCTTTAGGCTCCAATTTTAAAATTTCAGCATTGTAATCACGAGGTTCAGGAAGCCTAAATTTAAAAACTTCATCTTCACCAACCATTTTGTTCTCAAACTAAAAAATCAAATAAAGAAAATAAAAATAGATATATTAACTTGAGTTGAACTAAACAATGTCATAAAATGTAAAAACTTTGTACAAATACCTTATTCTTTGTAGGCATGAAGAGACATTTCTCAATATATTTTTTCCATGGACTATCGGCAATTGACTTCCAATTCAAGGTTCCTAGAGTTGAATCAGCAACCTGAATAGCTATATCTTCATCGACTTTTGAACAACACTCAAATATCCAAATTTGAAGAGCAAGAGGCAATCCACCCAATCTATAGTATTTATGGGTTGACTTAAGCGCGTGTCTCACATAATCACGCAATTTCTTGTAGACATCTAAACCCCACGGACATGAATTGAATTATCCACTTTCCACAAGGTAAAAATCTCTATTACTAATTTGGCGTTCATTGTTCTCATATGAAAATAAAAATTCATTAATGAAGAAGAGAACAACCAATGAAACAGCAGAGTCATCATCTATGAAATTTTTATGTAGAAACAACTCACGTAGATGACTCTTTTGAACAGTGATTTGTTCTAAAAAATAACCTCTCAACAAACTACACTTAGAATCGGGAACATTGACAGGAGTGCCATCACTAACACAATTTAAGCTAGAAACTAATCCAAATTCTCTAAGACCAAAAAACAACTTTTTGTCATGTATTTCAATAGCAAACGCATCATCTAGAGTATGTTTTAACTTCCCATTCACAAGACAATGAATAACTTGGAGTTGTGTGTTCACTTTTGGAAGGTAAAAAAAGTAACCAAAACAAGCATTCCTGAAAAAGTCAAGTTGTTTTTCAGATAAAGATTGTAACAACCCGGTATGTTAGAAAGACCAAATTGCAGAAAATCAAAAGTTGCAGGTGCCACCAATGGGCACCACCCACGGACCGTAGGGTGACCCACGGACCGTAGGTGGGGTTCGTGGTTTGCCACCTGCAGCCCCTCCCCAGAAACTTAGAGAAATTCGTTTAAGGGTCGACTCACACTAGGACCGATAGATCGTAGGTGTGACCACGGTCTGTGGTCCAGGCCGTGGTTCGGACCCCCATATTCCACCTCTCTGAAGCCAAACGACGCCCTTCCAGGACGGACCGTCAGTCAGTCCACGGTCCGTCGTTCAGTGGCTGTCCATGGCTTAGACAGATTTTAAATCAGGGTCGTTTTGGTCTTTTCACTATGCGTTGAACATCTAAACTACGTCGTTTAACCTCTACACTACGTTATTTTAGTCAGTTTTAGCCTAGTAACTTAATTAGAACTTACCCTAGTCAACTTATTCTCCAAAAAAAATCATCAAGTTGAACGAGATAAGGGAGAAAGAGTCGACCAACCCTCTCCAAGAACGCAACAAGGTTTCCTCCAGTTCTAGCCCTGAAATCGAAAGATTTCTCCGTAAAATTCGTCACCAGGTATGTGGAATTTCACTAGTAGGTTCCTTTCACCCATTAGGTCCCTAGAATTTAGTTAGATTCTTGATTCTCTATATCATGTATATACCTAGGGTTTCTACAACGTCAGATTATCATTGTGATTCAGCTGTTAGACTAATCCAAATTAGATTATCATGTTTTTGAGGAATTGTTGTTTAGCTCTTGCATGAAACTCAAAACCTTAGTTGTGTAGATTCGTTTAGTTCATGAATTACACTTGCTAGGTCAGTTTATTCAGTTATACATGTTCCAGTTAAGAATGTTTCATTATCAGTTCATTAATGTTGCATTTTCAGTTAGCATGTCAGTATTTAGAGCTATTTAGTATTACATAAATTCAGTTATAATATGTGACTTACTTAATCAGTTGGGAGCAGACTTAATACTGAGTGGACTAATGGTCAGTCACCCTCATAGTCCCATAACTACGTGCCCCCAAAGGATAAGTCCCCTCTGTGGGCAACATATTTAATGATCATGCCAGTCATGCCTTTATACCCCTGACACGGTATATTGGGTTCTCTTGATGGGGTGATACATTGGACTTCATGGATAGCTCTTGTGGTTTTATGTCGGTTAATAGTAGCTCCCACAGTCAGATTCTAGTGCATTGACCAGGTTATCAGTTTTAGTTCAGTATTCAGTCTCAGCATGTCATGTACTTGGTCATTGCATTCAGTTAGCTCAGTATTCAGTATATTTAAGTATTTATATCATGTTCATATTATATCATTTCTCTTATTGCTTTGTTCATTTATGTATAAATTGTTCATCTTTATCCTATCTTGCATGCTCAGTACCTTTCAAGTACTCATGCATACTCTACGCTACATCTTCTCGTGATGTAGGTTCAGGTTCTCAGCATTCAGATCACGCATAGGTGGTTCCCGATCTCCAATTCAGCAGTATCAGTGGTGAGTCCTCATTCTTCGAGAATGATAGACATGTTTCCTTTCTACATTCAGTCTTTCAATTTTAGATTTGCTAGAGTTAGTTGGGGGCATATCCCAACATCTCTAGTCAGTTAGAGGCTTCTATTCAGACATAGTTAGATTTAGTTTTAGTTTTAGTTTGATCTTTCAGTTGTCATTAAACTCAATTTTATATATATTTAGATTTAGAATGGGTATCCCCCATCACTTTCCTTTATGTTATGTTTTAAGCTCCCGCACAGTATTTCTCCTTTTTCAGTAAATCTGTAAGTATGCTTATGATATGCTAGCAGGGTTAGCTTGGGGTCACTCGTGATCCTAAGTCCTGTGTTTACGTCTAGGGGGTAGCCTTGGGGAGTGACAAACTTGGTAACAGAGCACTAGGTTTAAGAGTCCTAGGATGTATGAAAAGCCGCACTAAGTAGAGTCCCTTTCATAAGTATGAAGCGTGCCACACCTATGAGGGGGAGGCTACGAAGTGTTTTAGGAAAAACTTCACTTTCTTGCTATTCTTATCGTGCGTGGATATGATCTCCTTTCTAACATAACGTTATGTGTTTCAGATCATGCCTCCTTGTAGAGCTTACCCAAGGAATGCTAATGCCCGCAACGCTAACATAGCTCCTCCAGTCCCTGATCACGACGTTTCAAATAATGAGTTTCGGAACGCCATTCAACTTTTGGGTCAGAGTGTAGCCAACCAGAACAACTAGTGGATTTCAGTTCCTGCAAATTCTAGTGGTGGATCGGTGGCAACTAGGGTCCATGATTTTGTTAGGATGAATCCACCTGAGTTTCTAGGGTCGCAAATTGGTGAAGACACCCAGAATTTTATTGATGAGGTCAAAAAAATATTTGGAGTAATGCAAGTAACTGGAAATAATAGGGTAGAGTTGGCGTCCTACCAACTCAAGGATGTAGCTCACATTTGGTTCACTAAATGGAAGAAAAACAGGGGTGAGAATGCAACTCCTGTGACTTGGGAGTGTTTTATCGGATCTAGTCTAGACAGGTTCTTCCCTAGAGAGTTGAGAGAGGCAAAAGCTCAAGAATTCATGACTTTGAGGCAAGGTTCTATGTCGGTCCAAGAGTATGGACTCAAGTTCACCCAACTCTCCAGGTAAGCTCTACATATGGTTTCCGATCCCAGGGCACAAATGAGTAAGTTCCTTTTTGGGGTATCTGACTTGGTGAGAACAGAGTGCCGAAATGCTATGTTGTTGGAAGACATGAACATCTCTAGGATCGTGACTCTTGCTCAGCAGGTTGAGGGAGATAAGCTTAGGGAACATGCTAAGGATAACAAAAAGGCTAGGACAGGCAACTATGAGTACTCTTAGTAGAAATCGGGTGGTGGAAATCACTCGCAGTTTCAGTAAAATGTCTTCAGCCCAGGACCTTCATCAGCTAGTGTTCCATCCTCTAGGTTTCGACAGGATCAGAAAGGTAGAGAATCAGGTTCTACGTCTCAGGGGAGTGTTTCAGTTACCAGGACCTACCCAACTTGTCCAAAGTGTGGTAAGAATCATCCGGGCGAGTGTCTTGCATGAAAGGATGGTTGTTTTAGGTGTGTGTAGACATGTAATTTTTGACCGAACATAAAATTTTATACCATTTTTAGAGCTGAAATATTTTTATAAATATAAATTAAATATTTTGACTTTTCTCTTATTTTATTAAGTTTATTTTAAAAGATTTGAAAACAACAAAAATAGAATCACTTTTTAAGGTTAGTTTTATTTTCAATTGTTTAAAAAGAAATGAAAGATTACAAAAATCTATATTATTTAAAATTAATTTTTTATAAATAAGCTAGTATTATTTAATTGTTTTTCTTATATAGTTGTTTGACTTTTTCTTAGATTTTTATTAATTTTAAATAATTAGTTGATATGTTATTATAATTTACTATTTATAGTTAATTATCATTCTTTTAAAAGTAGAATAAAACTAAAACTAAAATAAAAAATAACCTAAATAATCTAACAAACCTACCCCATTCCTATACCTACCCAAAACATACTACACGTAGGAAAACAAGAAAAGGAAAAAGAAAAAAAAACAGAAACAATCAGCAAAATTATACACCCTACACTCCCACTTCCTCGCAACTTCCTCGCAACTTCCCCACACCCCCACTTCTTCACAACTCTCACACTCCCCACTTCACATGACCCCTGTAAAATCCACCACCCCACGCCTATTTATACACACTACAAAACAAAAAAGACACACACAGAGACGCACAAAACCAAAGAAACCGAAAAACATTTCAGCAATAGACATTCGTCTGCACGCGCACACAACATACATATTCGTCCTCTTATTATACATTTTTTTTTACTCACGAACAAAGGTTGAGTTCAAGGTTTTGCTTGCGGTTTCTGATTCGTGGCTCTTTAAAGTTAATTTTCAACTATTAACTTTGGAAATCAGTAGATCGCAGCAGTTTGTTTTGGTGAAATTAATTTTCGCAAAGAGGTAACTTTCAATTCCCCCTTATAGTTGAATATGGGTTTGAATAAATAATATAGTGTTATTTGTATTTCTTTATCGTGGTTCTGCTTTTAGTTAGTTATGTAATTGTTTATCTTCATTTAATATAATAATAATAATAATTATTATTATTATTATTATTATTGAAAAATTATTCTGGTGTTGTTATATTCCTCCGAATGAATTTTTTGAAGCATGTTTTATTTTTTTATTGTTTTGTATCGAACAAATGTTACATAATAATGATGGAAAATGGAGTAGTTTTTTTTTTTTTCTGCATGTGCAACAGTACTTCAAGTGGTTTAAGGTTTTATTGTTTACCATTTGCATATAGTTCATTAAAAATATAATGATGGACAAATTACCTATAATGTTTGATAATAATAATAAAATTGATACATTAAGTGGCACTGAGATATCATTATTTGTGGGTATGCTTTCCAACTTGTATTTTTGTGTCCATTTTTACAATCATTTCTTTTGTTCTTTTGATTTTTTTTCTCTTTTGCTTGATTTAGATTTAGCTATAGGATAATATACATATATATAATAAGGATTAAGAAAAAATAAAAAATGGGAAGAATCATGTTCCTTGCTTAAATACGAAACTTCCATAAATGCTTAACGTTTCGGTAAGACAAGTGTTTTAATTTATTAGTCTCCATTTTATTTTTATTTCGTTTTACCTTACTTGTGAAGCATAATAGTAGATTTAAGAATTTCATAGGAGAGTATTCTAAATTAAATGACCACCAGTAAGCTTGTTTTTTTTTTTGAGCTTCTTTAATGAGATTTGTTTATTCTTATTTTGTTTATATTATTTATTCTTATTTCTAACAAAAAAAATAATGGATAAAAAATAATAGTTGAGAATTGAACTTCATGTATCTTCCGATGAGGTTTTCAGCATGTACTTTACTATTTTATTTATGTATTTATTATTTTATTTTTGGTTCTTTGCATACTTGACCACGATAATTTGTTTTGCTTAAATTTTTGGTGGAAGTTTTGGTTTAAATTTAAAGATTTATGAACAAAGGTGATTCTCTAAATGAATTTGCAAATGACCGTAAACAAATAAATAAATTATATATATATATATATATATATATATATGTGTGTGTGTGTGTGTGTGTGTGTGTGTGTGTATGTATATATACATATGTAAAAAGGTAGACATAACTTAAAAGCATATTCGAAAAACCAATAAAAAAAATAAAAATAAAAAAAATAATTTAAGTCATAAAAGTCAATAAAGCAATCGTGCTAGAACCATGGGACTTGAGGGATGCCTAATACCTTCCCCTCAATCAATAGAATTCCTTACCGGATCTCTACTTTTCGCAGACCAAACAAAATATAGAGTCAAATTTCCTTTTGATTAGGGATTTATATGCGACTTGGAACACCAAAACTCAATTCGAAGTGGCGACTCTGAAAAATATAAAATAATCCCTGTTAAAAATGTCACTTTAATTGGAAAAACTCTATTCTTCAAAAAAACATTAATTTTGAGGAAAAAATATGGGTGTGACAGATAGCGACTCCGCTGGGAATTACCAGAATTCGAGCTTATAAAATATTGATTTATGTATGGCTTTATTTATTTATTCATTTATGTTTTTGGATATTGTATTTGTTGGCTTAATGTGCTAAGTGTCTATTTATTTACCGTTTTAATATTATTTGAAGTGCATGTAATTGTCTTCTCTCGCACATCCTTCTGAGTCTTCAATAATACCATAATGGGAATTGCGACTGCACACCCCATTTCTATCAAGATAGCCAATGGATCCTCGGTTCATGGTGAAGGATTTTTAGTCACACCTGTTTAGGATGGGGAGCACCCACGCACAAAGCCAGAAAGCGCTGCTATTGGTACGTTGCTACTCCCTGACTCGAGTTGTCCGCTCATTTTATAGCCATTCTAGATACCTCTCTCTACAAGCTTAACCTTAGTAGAACTGAAATCAGACATGATATCCTTAGTAGGTTCCGCTTTATCTGCATCGTGTGCATTTAACTTAGCGAGACTCGGCATGAGGGTTGGGTCTATCTAGGACATGTACCTTATCTTGAGACCATCATGTACATTTTTGTGCTACTTGTTACATCATAGGGAAGACTATAACAAATGTTGGCTGGCTTTAGGATAATCGACTAAAAGCAGAAATATCTATTTTTATCCAATTTCAACAAATGATAAATTGATAATGATAATAATATATGTATATATATCAAAACATCGAGTTTTTTGTTTTTTTTAAAAAAAAAGCATATTTGTATACACATAATTAATATAAAAAGAATTCACTTATATATATTATTCAAAATTCCTTCAAAAATAATGCATGTTCGCCTTGTTTTATTTCTCTTCCTTTCTCTTGTTAAGGTTGTCTCCTTATCCAGTCAGTTTCTCTGAAAACAGCCTAAGCTTCCCCGAAGGAAAGTCAACAAAGGTAGTTTTCGAAAGAGTGACCACTTTAGACATTCTGAGTCATTTTTCATAATTTAATTTTCTTTTCTTTTTAACTACCTCGACAAATGATTTAGAATGATCAAAATTTCATAAGTTAAATTTGGTTTTAAATCTTGAGTTTTCCCCAACCAGGTAATCATGAGTTCTATGAGATGTGATAAAAGGCCCAGAGATGAAGCAGTCGAAATGGTCAATGATCCTCCAAAATTTATGATCACGGATAAAACCCACCCCACCACTACTCATGGCTTGGTGGAATGATATGCATCAGTTTAGGCGAACTGAGATATTCAAACATCTTGGTTTTCTTACAGACATCATGAGGTTTAGTCCTGACAGAGGTTTGATCGAGGCTTTGATTGAGTTTTGGGATTCTACAAACAATGTTTTTCGATTTAGCAATTTTGAGTTGACGCCCACATTGTAGGAATTGGGTGGTTTCACAGGGTTAGGCAGGGATCTCCAAAGTAAAACACTCATAGCCCCAAGGAGTGTCAGCAGAAACAAATTTTTGGAACAAATGCACATCATCCACCCTCATATGGAGAGTTTCGATAACAGATTGGTTTCCTTGGAATTTATATACTCAAGATATGGAAGGAAAGAAGGATTTGAATACTATGGGAAACAACTTAAGAATGGGAAATACCTGCCTACCTGGGAAAAGCATAGACAAGAAGCATTCATGGTCGCATTTTTAGGAACCATGGTTTTTCCGAGGAGAGATAAAAAAATCAGTATTCGTCAATCGGGAATAGTCACTGCTATGATGAAGAAAAAGAAATCGACTATATTACCGATGATATTGGCTGATATTTATCGCGCTTTGACTAAGTGTAGAGAAGGGGAAGACATTTTTGAAGGTTGTAGCATGTTATTGCAAATGTGGTTACTGGAGCACTTGTATCACCACCGTCTAGCAACAGATTTCAAATCTGATTGGACGAATTATATTTTGAGTCACCCAGATAGGATGAATGAATTAGTAGACAAATTGCCAAGAGGTGTTAAAGCATGGAGACATTATCTTCTTAAATTAATTGCATTTGATATTACATGGAACTATCATTGGTTCCTTCGAATGAGGTAATTTTTATGTCTTCCTATCGTCCATTCTTTGTTCTGACAGGCCTTCGAGGATTCCAACCATACATACCCCTTCGGGTGCTACGCCAACTAGGACAAAGACAAATCCTACCTAAGGCTGAGGATACGCAAAGTTTCGTATGAGAGGTGGCGTCTGAAGATCGAAATCGAGAAGTAGAAGCTCAAAAGATTTGGGGTGGTAGTCGAACTTTAAGCTCAAAAGCTATGGTAGACGATCGTGTTCAAGGAGAAGTGGACCCCTTATACCTCCATTGGTTCTTTTATCAAACCCTTCTCAAAGTAATGCCTGAAGGATTAGCACGAGAACCTATAGATCGAGAAGCAGAAATTGAGGCTAGAATCAAGCAAGCTCGCCTCAAAGTGGAAAGAAGCTATAGGTCTACTCTGGATGTCCTAAGTAATGACCTAAAGAATGCTAAAGAGGAGTTGGCCCAACATGATGCAATATTTGAAGTGAGAGTTAGAAAACATCGTTCTACCATTCTGACCTTACAAGAAGACTTGGGCATTATCACAGGCGCTATGGAGCAACAAGAAGAGGAGTATAAAAAAGAAAAGGTCCAGCTTATATGCGCACAGTCTAAACTCCAGAATCAAGTTAAGGCATCTATGGAACGGGAGAGGGAAATAGCAAGGCATTTCAGTGCTTATCAGGCATAATGTGAGACAGAGAGAGGTCAAAGGATAGCTGAGCAAGATGCACTCCACCTTCAAATTGAAGAGCTCTAGGAACAAGGGTAGAATTTGACGCATGAAGTCAATACTACTCGACATTAGTTACAGAACTGTTATGACAATATGAATGAGGCCAAAGATCGAGTACTTCAACTCAGGGATACACTCAATGATGTTTATGCTGGTTATCTACACCGGAATGATGAAAGGTTGGGTCAACAAGCACGTGCTCTTGCTCCACATCTACCAAAAGCCTTGGCTAGGATTTATTCAGGTCTTAGGGGTGATTGCATTCCGGGGCATTTAAGGAGACATCTTTATTATGTTTTAGTTTCTTTCCGAGTCTGTTTCTTTTCTTAGTTATTAGTTGTTATTTTAATCATTTTTTAGTCTATCTTAGTCTTAGGTACTTCTGTTTTCATGTTTTATTAGTATCATCTTGTTAAGAATATTTGAAAATGAATGAAAAAGATTTGCTTTTGGTCAACTAATGTACATATATTATTCTATAAAAGTTCATTAATTATTATTATCTCTTTCTCGAACTACGCAAAGATCTGATTCATGCACCAACATGATACGTAGGCAACCCAATGGGTTCGATCAAACCTTTTTAACAAGAATAACTAAAGAGGAGAAAATCGCTTAGATAAGCCAGGATGAAACATACGGTCTTCCATATCAGAAGTATATATGTGGATGCAATGTGCACAATTTCTTAACACTAATCTGTTTGCTACTCCATTAAGAAAGAAAGAGAGACATATTAGCTTAAAGGTGGTTGGTTTGTGGTTAAGCTGGCATCACATCCCTACAATACAAGGTCAAAAGGGAAAAAGAAAATGGCCCACAAAGATGGGAACGAGTCGGACAATGATGAGGTTCGAAACCAGATGACTTCACAAGAAACAGTGTCAATAGAAGAGGTAAGGGCATTAAAACAACAATGGCAGAGATGTACGAAGCTTGGACGAGTGGATAAGCTCCATCGTCTTCAATCCGCGACTATCTAAATACAAACATGTCGCCCTCTATCCAAGTGTCGACAAATGATCCCATTTATCCACCTGGATTCGGCCCCTATACTAACATATCCAACGTTGCTGGAACTTCTACGGTGCGCCCTTTGAGTACACCTATGATGATTAATCCACTCTTCATGCCAACTACCCCGACTAATAGCATTCCACAGCTAACAATGGTGCCCAAATCCAACAATGATCCTCCGTCTAAAGTTCGTCATGATCATGGTTACACCCTTGAAGAGGATATTAAAATTCCAAGTTCTTATCCCCACATTCATCAATATAGTTCCCCTATCGAAGTTGAAAAGACGGTTAAGAATGCAAAACATGAAGAGATGGCTAAGAAAATGAAGAGTTTGGAACAAAGTATAAGAGATATGCAGGGATTAGGAGGCCACAAAGGCATCTCATTCAGTGACTTGTGCATGTTTCCCCACGTCTATTTACCTGATGGTTTTAAAACCCCAAAGTTTGAGAAATACGATGGTCACGGACACCACATAGCTCGTCTGAAGAGATATTGCAATCAACTGAGGGGTGCAGAAGAAAAGTTGCTTATGGCCTATTTTGGGGAAAGCTTAGTGAGAATTGCATCTGAATGGTTCATAGATTAGGATATTGCCAACTGGCATACATGGGATGATTTGGCTCGATGTTTTGTGCAACAATTTCAATATAATATTGACATTGTTCCAGACAGCTCCCCATTAGCCAACACGAGGAAAAAGACCACGAAATTTTTTCATGAATATGCCGTCAGATGGAGGGATCAAGTTGCGAGGGTTAAACCACCAATGAAGGAGTCAGAGATGATTGACGTTTTTCTCCAAGCGCAAGAACCTGATTACTTTCACTATTTGCTTTCTGCCGTCGAGAAGACATTCACTGAAGTTATTAAGGTTGGGGAAATGGTGGAAAATGGCATCAAGTCTGGAAAGATTGTAAGTCAAGATGCCTTAAAAGCCACAACACAAGTTCTTCAAAATGATTTTGGAAATATTGGAGGGAAGAAGAGAAGGGAAGATGTAGCTACTATTCTATCAACGGCTCGGACCTATGTCCAAGATAATCCCCCACAACACTATTTTCCTTCCCAAACTCCACAATATCCCGTCCCATACTCTCCATATCCCATTTTCAACACACAACCAGTTGTCCCCCTTCTTATCCGCAATGGCATGCACCAATTCCTCAAAATCATCCACCAGCCCCACAAATTCACCAAAATACCGCCAGAATTCCTTCATGTCCTAGACCGCAATACATGAAGGGAAATGGAGCTAAGGATGAGTTCACCCTATTGGAGAGTCATATGTTAGCGTGTTTCAAAAATTAAGAACGTTGAATATTCTGAATCCTATTGAAAGAAAGATGTTGAATCCTCCCCCGAGGAATCTAGATTATTCTCAACACTGTGCATATTGTTCTGATCCCCCAGGGCACAAAATAGAGAGATGCTGGTATTTGAAAAGGGCAATTCAGGATTTGATCGATACTAATCGAATTATAGTTGAAAGTCCGAATGGACCAAACATCAACCAAAATCCATTACCAAGGCATACTGAAACAAACATGTTTGAAATGATGAAGGGTTGCGAAGAATTTGTAGTTCCGTACAAGCCAATCCTTAAGGTTGGAACTAGCATAGAAAATTCGGTGAATGTTGTTGACTTGACAAAAACAGTGCCTTTAGAGGCAAAGAGGACGTCAGAAAAGTTGAGCCTGTCCAACACACCCATCATAACTGTGAAAGGAGCGCTTGAAGATGTTCGAGCGAGTCAGAGAGAGGCAAGATTAGTTGTTCCAAGAGGGTCAAACAAGCCTATCTTGATCGTGCAAGGAGCCCATATTCCTCATGTGATCATTAGGCTAGTATCCCAACTTCCAATGACTAACCCCAAAGTTGTCCCTTGGAATTATGAGTCTACTGTAGTGACATACAAAGGGAAATAAGTCGATGAAGAAGTAGATGAAGTAGGAGGAATGACCCGTTCGGGAAGATAATATGCCCCGATGGAATTAAGGAAAACTAAAAATGACCAAATGTAAGTCAAGAGTCCAGTCACTGAAGGGGAGGCAGAGGAGTTCTTAAGAAAGATGAAATTGTCAGACTACTCCATTATGGAATAGTTAAGGAAAACTCCAGCCCAAATCTCTTTATTGTCATTGTTGATACATTCAGATGAACATCGTAAAGATGTAATGAAGATTCTGAATGAAGCAAATGTTCCTAATGAAGTTGCAGTGAGTCAGTTAGAGAAGATTATTGGGAGAATCTTTGAGGTAAACTGCATCACCTTTTCAGATAATGAACTACCAGTGGAAGGTACGGGACATAACCAAGGCCTCCATATCACTGTAAAGTGTGAGCTTTCATATGTCACTCGAGTTCTAATTGACGGAGGATCTAGGGCAAATATTTGTCCCTTATCGACTCTACAAAAATTGAATGTTAGTGCTGAAAGGGTACGACCCAACAACATATGTGTTAGAGCTTTTTATAGGTCAAAAAAAGATGCCATTGGAGAGATAGAGCTCGTACTAACAATAGGGCCTGTCGATTTTACTGTGAATTTTCAAGTGTTGAATATCAATGGATCCTACAATTTATTATTGGGGAGACCATGGGTGCATAGGGTTGGGGAAGTCCCCTCTACATTACATCAAATGATTAAGTTTGAATATGATCGGCAAGAAGTGATTGTTCATAGTGAGGGGGATCTGTCAGTCTACAAAGACTTTTCCCTCCCTTTTGTCAAGGTGAATAATGAGAGTGAGGCACTAGTTTATCAAGCATTTGAGCTAGTGGTTGTTGATCATATCTCGAGGGGAATCTCATTTCAAAACCACAATTGCCCATAGCGTCCGTGATGATGGTAAATGAAATGTTGAAGCATGGGTTTGAATCGGGTAAAGGCTTGGGGATCTTCTTGCAAGGGAGAGCTTATCTGATGAGTCCACGAAAAAGCCTTGGTACTTTTGGCTTAGGATACAAGCGTAGAGTCGAGGACAAAATAAAGGCCAAGAAGCAGAAGAGAGTTGTATGGTCACTTACCAAGCCTATACCACCCATATACAAATCTTTCACCAAAGCCCGCACAATAGAATCTTCTGAGTCACCACTCCCAGAGCCAGTGTTGGAGGTTAACAAAGAACTGATCAACTATTTTCAAGATTTATTTATCGAAGCTGATATGGTTGAACTCAGAGAAGGCACTAGCGACAGAGATGTACAATTCATTGGTATTGATGTCCAGCTGAACAATTGGGAGGCCACTCCTCTCCCCATTAAGAATGAGTCTTAGTAGTCTGTCTTGTTTTTCTTTCTGTCATTCGATTTATTCAAGGATTGTAATTCGGATTTTATCTTGTTGTTTTATTTCAAACTCTCTATTTTCCTTTTCAATAGGATGTAATTGTGTTTTTATTTCAGTCTAATATATTTATTTGTTTTCTTCTATACAGTTCTTTCTATGTCGATTCTAGTGATATGACATGCATGCAAAAAAATTCGCCAGATCTTAAAATCCAATCTAATCTTTGACCTAATCCTAAAATAATACGTCAAGAAATCAAATATGATGAAGACGAAGTATTTGAAGAAGTAAGCAGGGATTTCAGACATTTTGAGAATAAATCAAACCCAAACATGAGTGAAACTGAGACGATAAATTTAGGGGATCACGAAAATAGTAAGGACACTAAGATAAGCATACATGCTCGACATCAAAAGGAGGATATAATTCAGGCTCTATTTGATTAAAAGGATGTTTTTGCGTCATCTTATGATGACATGCCTGGATTAAGGACTGACATGGTGGTTCACAGGTTGCCAATTGATCCTAAGTTCCCTCCAGTAAAGCAAAAGTTGAGAAAGCTCAAAACTGACATGAGTGTAATAATTAAAGAGGAAATCACAAAAGAACTTGAAGAAAGTCATTTGAGTTGCTCAATATCCTTCTTGGTTAGCCAACATCGTACCCGTCCCTAAGAAAGACAGCAAAGTTCGAATGTGTGTTGATTATCGTGATTTGAACAAAGCAAGTCCAAAAGATGACTTTTCTTTGCCCAACATCCATATTTTGTTGGACAATTGTGCTAAACATGAGATTGCATCTTTTGTGGATTGATATGCGGGTTAACATCAGATTATTATGGATGATGAAGATGCCAAAAAAACGTATTTTATCACACCATGGGATACATATTGTTATCGAGTCATGCCATTTGGGTTAAAAAAATATGGGGGAAACTTATATGAGGGCAATGACAACCATGTTTCATGATATGATGCATAAATAAATCAAAGTTTATGTGGATGATGTGATCATTAAATCAAAAAGGTAGTCAAATCATGTGCAAGACTTAAAAAGATTCTTCGAAAGGCTCCGCAGGTATAATCTCAAGCTTAATCCTGCAAAATGTGTACTTGGAGTACCATCAGGAAAGCTTTTGGGGTTTATAGTTAGTCGACGAGGTATCGAGTTAGATCCTTCAAAAATAAAAGTCATTCAGGAATTGCCACCTCTAAAGAACAAAAACTGAGGTTATGAGCCTTCTAGGAAGTTTAAATTACATCAGTAGATTCATTGCTCAACTCACAACAACTTGCGAGCCTATTTTTAAGTTGTTAAAAAAGAATGCCACGGTTGAATGGACTGAAGGCAGCTTGCAAGTTGTGCATGGAGGGAGTGGCTCCGCATCGCGGACCTGCTCCACCTATGGCCAAACAGTTTGGTCCGCGTCGCGGATACGTCGCAGACTCTACTGTCTCGAAATTTAATTTCCAGAAACTTGTGGGAACACCTCCGCGTCGCAAACTTGATCCCCGATGAAATCTGCGAAAATAGAACTCAAGTTTGACTTGTTTAAAAGGTCCAACTAAGTGAGGGGTAGTTTGGGTACTTTGGGGAATTATTATAAACGGTTATTATACCTATTTTAGGGTATTTTAAGTTGGTTAAAACCCCAAAACCTAGAATTAGACACCATTCTTCAAATTGACCTTTCCCTCTCAAAAGTAGATTCTCTCAAAAACTCCATTGAAGACCTTGATGAAGCTCAAGCTAGAAGATGGATTTTCAACTGATTTCTTCTTCAATTTC
>JAJOOR010014103.1:0-29636 GCA_036250505.1 Solanum acaule | reverse complement strand
ATTTCACTAATTTATAATTTTATTTTGAATGTGCAGGAAAATGCCGGTAATTGAATTTGAATTGTGGCCAGAAGTAAACTCGATCTATTGTAGTGAACAATGAAGAGTTTTTGTAGTACTATTGTCATATATGTTTGAATGCATTTGGTTTTGTGGAATTTATTGATATTAGAGATCTTTAAGCAATCACTTTCTAAGTATTGGTTGTACAACACATGTTTCTCGAAGTTTATTTGAAATATATAGCTTCGATTTATTTATTAGTTAATTTTGTGCTTTAAGTCACTTGTATATTTAATTATGTGATTATTGAATATATGCAAATAAAAATTATTATTATTAAAAATAGAAAATTGTGGCTACAAAATTCTACACAACATTGCCACACTTCATAAGTGTTGTTGTAGGACATCCAATGTTATCTTGTACATAAGAAAAGTTACACTTTATAATTGTTGCTCTAGATGAGATATAAAAGGCAACACTTTTTAAGTGTGATCAATAACAAAGCAAAGGCAACGCTTTTAAGTGTAGTATAATTAAAAAAAGGTGTTGCTAATGTATCACTACAAAGCGTGCCCCTTATACCTCTTTGGCTACGCTTTATAAGTGTAGCTGTGATGGCGACATTTGAAAAGTGTTGCCTAATGTCAAAGGTTACGCCTCTTTAGGCCACCCCCTAAAAAGCGTTGCTTAAAGTCCAAAAGTGTAGCCTTTTATCAAAGGCCACACTTTTTGCTAGTTTAGGCAACACTTTACTGGGGTGGCCGTAGGCCTGAAATGGTGTAGTGTGAGATAGAAGATTCTTGCAGAGGCCTATAACTCCATATATTCTATTCATCGAGGCACCACTAAGATGTACCGTGATCTGCGGGAAGTGTATTGGTGGAATGGCATGGAAAGAGATATAGTAGATTTTGTGGCTAAGTGCCCCAATTGCCAGCAACTCAAGGTAGAACATCAGAAACCAAGAGGTATGACTCAAGAGATTGACATACCTACTTGGAAGTGGGAAGTGATCAAGATGGACTTCATCACAGGTTTACCTCGTACTCGCAGACAACATGACTCCATTTGGGTGATAGTTGATAGAGTTACTAAGTCTTCACGCTTTTTGGCGGTTAAGACTAAAAATTCGGCAAAGGACTACACCAAGCGTTTCATTAATGAGATAGTTAGGTTGCATTGGGTTCCTTTGTCTATCCTCTCAGATAGAGGTCCTCAGTTTACCTCTTATTTCTGGAAGTCATTTCAGAAAGGTCTTGGTACTCAGGTTAATCTTAGCACAAGATTTCCTCCACAGACGGATGATCAGGAAGAGTGTACCATTCAGACCTTAGAGGACATGTTGAGATTTAGTGTGATCGACTTCAAGGGTAGTTGAGATGATCACCTTCCTCTTATTGAGTTCCCCTACAATAATAGCTACCATTCCAGCATTCAGATGGCCCCTTATGAGGCCTTGTATGGGCATAGATATAGATCTCCAGTTGGTTGGTTTGAAGTAGGTGAAGCAGCCTTGATAGGGCCAGATTCAATTAATGATGATATGGAGAAAGTGCAACTCATTAGAGATGGACTTAAGACAACCCAAAGTCGCCTGAAGTCTTATGCATATGTATGGAGAAGGGAACTAGAGTTCCAAGTTGATGATTGGGTTTTCATTAAAGTGTTGCCTATGAAAGTGGTGATGAGATTTGGCAAGAAAGGGAAGCTCAGTCCTAGATATGTAGGCCCTTACAGGATCTTGAATAGAGTTGGTAAAGTTGCTTATGGGTTAGAGTTGCTAGCAGAACTAGTAGCAGTACACCTGATTTTTCACATTTCGTTGTTGAAGAGGTGAGTGGGTGATCCAGCATCTATAGTAGCCTTAAAAAGTGTGGTTGTGAAGGATAGTCTCACTTATGAAGAGGTACCAATTGAAATACTTGATCATCAGGTTTGAAGGTTGAGAAACAAGGAAGTCGCTTTAGTCAAGGTTTTGTAGAGGAGTCAGTCCATAGAGGGAGCTACTTGGGAAGCAGAAGCAGCCATGAAGGCCAAGTATCCTCACCTTTTTCCTTCCGATTCCATTCCAGCTTGAGGTAATAGTTCCTCTTCAGTTTTTCAGTCATTCATGTGCAGCTTCAGTCTTAGTATCATGTTCCTTCAGTTTGTACTTGAATTTTTAGTGTATTTGCATGTTTTTGGAACTTAGTTCAGTCAGAAATTCGTTTCTAGTGTTTAGTGGTAGGGTTGTAGCTCTTTCCCTCCATTCAAGGATGAATGTTTCTAAGGGGGAGATAATGTAAGACCCTATATCCAAAAACTGACCTTAAAACAGATTTCCAGAAGTTGCAAGTGCAACTCACGGACGACACCCACGGACCATAGGGTGACCCAAGGCTCGTGCTGGTGGTCCGTGGTTCACATTTGCAATCCCCCAGAACCCAACCCCTACATTCATCTAAGGGTCAACCCCCAACTGGACCCATAAACCGCTGTCCGCGTCCATGGATCAGACCTCCAGAAACCAGCCTCCAGTACTAATCGACGGTTGACCAACACGGACCATCAGTCGATCGACAATCCGTCAGTCCCGTCCATCAATCACTCTGACAACAGTTAAGTCGGGGGTCTTTTGGTCTTTTCATATTTTTTTGGACCCCTAAACTACGTTTTTTTGGTTAGTTTTAGCCTAGAAACATAATTAGAACTTACCTAAGTTAAATCATTCATCAAAACTTAGAAATTTTTAACGCTAAGAGGAGAAAGAAGTCAAAAACCCTAGTTCAAGAATGCAGCAAGTTTCCTCCAGTTCCAACCCTGAAATCAAGGGATTTCTCCGTGGAATTCATCACCAGGTATGTGGGATTTCACTAGTGGGCTCCTTTCGCCCATTAGGTCCCTAGAATATAGTCAGATTCTTGATTCCCTATTATTAACTACACCTAGGGTTTCTAGAACTTTAGCAGATTATCATGAACTAGTTAATTTAATGTTCCAAATCAGATTATCATGTTATTACTCAGTTTCTCATATGATATTCAGAACCCTAGTTGTATTTATTTGTTCGTTCATGAATTATGCATGCTAGGTCAAATTATTCGGTTATTATAGATATACACATGCTTCAGTTTACAAATGTCACATTATCAGTCATAATTATTGTATTCTCAGTTTGCATGACAGTTTGAGCTATCCAGTTTATTAGAGAAATCCAGTCTTAATGTGTTAATCATTTAATCTATTGGGAGTAGCATAATACCGAGTTGGACTAGAGTCAGTCACCCATATAGTCCTAGAACTACATGGCACGTAGGTTGTAAGTCCTCTCTATGGGCATTATTTTAGTGATCTTGCCAGCATGCCTCTACACCTTTGGCCAGGTGTATTGGGTCCTCTCGATGGGGCGTATACATCTGACTCCACATTTAGCTCATGTGGTTTTATGTCGGTTATTAGTAGCTCCCACAATTCAGTCAAACTCAATTGCATTGACCTAATTTTAGTATAGTTACTATTCACTCTTAGCATGTTATAAATTTGGTCATTGCATTCAATTAGCTCAGTAATCTGTATCAATATCATGTTCAGATTATACTCTTGATTTATTGCTTGTTCAACTATATGTTTATTTCAGCTTTACTCTACCATGCATGCTCAACACCTTTCAAGTACTGACGCATACTCTGCGCTACATCTTCTCGTGATGTAGGTTCAAGTCCTCAGCAGTCAGATCACGCATAGATTGGTTCCCGATCTCTAGCTCAGCAGCATCAGTGGTGAGTCCTCATTCTCTAAGGACAATAGTCATGTTATTTACTTCAGTATTTTAGTTTCAGTTTTGCTAGATTTATCTGGGGCATGTCCTAGCATCTCTATTTAGTTAGAGGCTTATTTTCAGACGTAGTTAGATTCAGCTTAGTATTGGAGTTTGATAAGCTTCTTGTATTAAAACTCTCAGATTTGATATATTCAGTTTTAGAATGGGTATTCCCTGTCACTTTCGTTTTCATGATATTAAGCTTCCGCATTAGTTGTTGTTATTCTTAGTATGCTCATGTCATGCCAGCAGGGTTAGCTTGGGGTCACTGGTGATCCTAGGACCCGTGTTCGCGTCTTGGAAGTAGCTCAAGGCATTACAGTTAGTAACTAATTGAGCACGAATTAACATTTCACCCTTTTTGTTATGTCGTGTACTAAAATACATGTCCCCTTCAAAGAAACCCAAATCATTGTAGCCAAAATTTAAATAATATATTATACACAAAAATAACGTCTTCCTTGGTAGTTCTCTGGTGTTGTTCATATCATCTTGTCTTTCCCCAAGCCTATGAATACATCCAATTAAACTTTCATGAGCTTCCTATTGTGTGTTATGTTTTCTCCTATTTCATTACTTCCAAACTTGGTATGTATAGCGATCCTGTCTTTTGCATTTGTTTGTTGAGTGACATCAAAAATTTAATAGCTCGTTGAAATATGTTTCACCGCCATGTTGGAAGTTGTCCATTTTGTTGGTTGTTCATGGAACATGGGATAGTAGGATGGATTAGTCTTATTCATTCCCAAGATTTGTCCAAAATAGAACATCAATACGAACAGACAATGACGGGAGAAAATATCGAACAAACAAAGGCCAGTTGGTTTGTTCTGTAGCATGTTACATATATTACAATTTGGTTGAGAAAGCCTATGTTGACAATTTATTATTTAGTAACTAGTAGAGTATATATTAGAAGGGCTGAATAACTTTTGGTGCATCTGTATTGTGGAAAATACACTTAAGAAATGTTATACCTAAGATGTAGTGTTTGGAGGAGGGAAATTGTTATCCAAATGGCATTCCTGCTATACCATAATATTTATATAAAATCAAATATTTTGGCATTCATTCATTATATAGTGTGGATTTTGTACACTTAAACCCCCCAATTCTCTGCAGGATTAGTTGTGTGTTCATTAGACGTTTGATACATCAGAGGAATCCTGTTAGTGATAAATTTTGAGGGGTCAAACATGGACGTAATACTAACTATGAACGATTATTTTGATAACTATCCAAAGTCAAGAAACATTGAAAATCATTATGCTCAAACAATCACTTACTTTTTCACTCGATCAACATCGTTGAACAAATTTTTAATGTTAATGTGTACTTCTATGATACACATGTCCATATCAACAAAAATATTGTCAATTTCCATTTCTCATTTTTCTTTCTCCGTAGGTAGAGGTTCCTCGTATTCAAACTTGAATAATAAAGGAAGTGTTTAATCGAAAGGAACCAACAAGTTCCTGGACTGAACTTTTTTCTCTTGTCACCTCCAGAATGTTCCACATCCTTCTTTTCCTTCCACTATTAAAATCTTCTCCAACATTCACATTCGTAGGATATAGGACATTCCGCGTGAGTTCCATTGTCCACCCAAGATACACATCCACCTTCATAATGTTAGAATTCCCCTTTGCTTGACTCGGGACGGTTACAATGTTGACATAGGCTTCTTGAAATAGAGGCATCCCCTGAATCCATAAATAGGCACCTGAGTAAAATTGCACAACCATTAGCTCACTAAAAAAACAATCAGAAAATCATTTAGTTTGTTTTAAAAGACAAATAGTTTTAGTAAGGGCGACAAGTATTTTGAGAAAAAGGAAGTAGTACTTTAAGAATAGTGTGAAACAATATTGTGATCAAAATGCCATAATTCAAAACATAATAACAAAGGATAATAGCATGTATGGTATTGAATTTATTGATAAATTTTCATTTTGGTACTTGAGAAAAATATGTAGCTAAGACAAATAATTTGAAACAATAATGTAAGTTTAGTGATTAATATACACATTAAAGTTTATTCAAGTAGTCAACTAATTTTTTTATAATTAATTTTATATTAAAATATAAAATATCTGATTGTGTCATTACATTGGTAAAACCAAAACTAACACTTGAATTACAACGTAGGGTTTGTTTTTAAGAAAGGAAAACGTGTTACATAAAAAATATTCTCTAGAAAAATAAATGAGTTTCTTCTTTATTTTCTTATGTTAAGAAAAATACTTGATTAGGTTATTTTTCATTTGGGTTAGGTTCGGAGGGGTAAAAAAAATGGGCGGGGTAATTTATTAAAGTTCCGAATATTTTGAAATATAAAAAAATATTAGGACTTTTAAAATTTTGTAAAATGTATTTGTTAACGAACATGGTAAATAAGAAGCATTAGTTTGTCTATGGGGTATATATGCGCCATTTTTTAACAAGGGTTATATCCGCTGTATATCGCAAAGTTTAGGGGAAATTGTAGGGTTAAGACTAACATAAATGAATTGTAAATACTTCAGTTATCATAAATAACATTCATCAATTAGTAGGGTTGTTTATTTTCTTCTTGATCAAAATCTCTTTTAAAGTTGAAAATCTAATGGGTAAACTCCAAATTTAGGAACAGTGAGAAGCCCACAACAAGATGATCAACTTGACAGGGCCAAATTTAGGCTCGTGTCAAGAGGTAATCACAACAGTTTCCAAACTATAAATGTTAGAGAGCCTACTTGAATCACTTACATCAGTTGTAGAATAAACTAGCGCCTCTCAGGTCTCCAACCAATCTACCATAGAGGACCACAATATAAAATAAATCCCCCCCAACCAGAACATCTTTTTTTCTTTGATGTAATAGAGATAGGAAGATTTGGAGTTGACCCGTTAGATTTTCAACTTTAAATGAGATTTGGATCATGAAGGAAATAATCGGCCCTACTAATTGAGGTATGTTATTTATGAGAACTGAAGTATTTACAATTCATTTATGCTAGTCCTTATCCTAGAATTTGTTCAAAACTTTGTGATGTTGAGCGGATGTACCCCTTGTTAAAAAATATGGTACATATGTATGCAAGCTAACTAATGATTTTTATTTAACATATTGTTTAATAAATCTATTTTACTAAATTGAAACAAGAGTCCAAAAAATATTTTTTAATATTCCAAAAATGTTACCCCTCCAGATCTAACCCAAACGAAAAATAATCCAATCATGTATTTTTATGACCACAAGAAAATAAATAAGAAATTCACTTATTTTTCTAGAAAATATGTTTTCATGCAACACATTTTCCTTCCTTAGAAACACACCTTGCGTTGTAATTCATGTTTCACCTTTTAGTTTACCAATGTAATGACACAATCAGATATTTTATACTTTAAAATAAAATTAATTATAAAAATTAGTTGACTGCATGAATAAACTTTAATATGTATATAAATCACTAGAATTGCATTATTATTTCAATTTATTTTTCTTAGTTACATATTTCGCAAGTACCAAAATCAAAATTTATCAATAAATTCACTACCATTTGTGTTATTATCCTATATAATTAAGTTTTCAATTATGACATTTTGGTCACAACAGTGTTTCACACTATTCTTTTAGTACTACTTCCTCTTTCTCAAAAAACATATCGCCCTTAATAAAAATATTTGTCCTTTAAAAAGACTAAATAATTTTCTGAATGTATTTTTAGTGTGCTAATGGTTGTACAATTTGACTCATGTGCATATTTATGGGTTCATGGAATGCCTTTATTTCAAGAAGCTTATTTCCACATTGTAACCATCTTTAGTCTAGCAAAGGGGAATTCCAAACTTGTGAAGGGGGTGTGTAACTTTGGTGGACAATGAGACTCACACTGAATGGCCTATCTTTGTGGATCTCCAAAGGGGGAATCCTCCACTTGCCGTCGAGGTTGAAAATCACAACAAAGGCCCGATTCTTCTATGTGATGATGAGGAGTCTGAGAGGATTGTGAAATTGATGGGAAAAATATTCTTGAAGATTTTGATTATCCTACGAATGTTTATAGTGGAGAAGATATTCATAGTTGAAAAAAAAGAAGGATTGGGGAGCCTTTTGGAGGTGACAAGATGAAGGAGACCAGTCCAGGATTTTGTGGGTTCCTGTCTAAGAAACACTTCATTTAGTATTCAAGTTTGAAGATGAGGAACCTGTACCTCTAGAGAAAGAAGAATGGGAATAGGAAATTGACAATCTTTTTGTTGATATGGACATACGTATCATGGAAGTACAAGTTAGATTTACAATTTCACCTGTTTTGGCAATATACAGTGACAAACTATGTGATTATCAGATAGGGAACCACCAACTAGATCTAGATGAAAAAATTGGACTCGTCTGTTTAGTTTATTTGATTTTTGAGGTCAAGTAGGTATTCCCTATATGTTTACGTATACGATTTTGGACTCATCTGCTTAGTTAGTGTTTGATAAGACAAAACTAATATACTTACAAAAGAAGGGAAGGTGTACTTTCTCTCCAAATGGATAGAAGAACAAACTAAACAAATGGGTCAAATTCATTCCTCTAGATCAAGATGGTAGTTCCTTATCTGACTTAATAGTCCACTCTGCATCGACAAAATTAATTGATTCGTAAGAAAAAATGTGATTCCAAGACAAACATGGGCATTTCAACAAAAATATCTTCAATTCCTTTTACCCTTCTTCTTTATCCGGGGGAATAGTTTCCTCATCTTTAAATCATAATATTAAAGGAAGTGTTTCATTGACAAAAATATGTTCCTTACCTTCTGGAGTACTGAGTTTATTATGATCATCAATATTTTTTATTGAATCAACAATAAACTTCAGAAACTCAATCTCTTCAATAATTTTCTGCAAAACTCTATTATGACCAGAATGTCATCATTCAAAACTTAATTAGAAAGGATAATATTGTACGTTTGGTATTTGAGTTAGTGACAAATTTTGATTTTAATACTTGTGATATATGACTCAGTATATTCGATTTTTTACTAATAAAAAAATATTCTCTTGTAGGAAATATGTCATATTTAGACTACTTCTAGATGTATCATCATCAAATATTGAAGTTATAATGCAAGTTTAACATAACAAATGAATAATTAAATGATGAAACAGACTTAAAAAATCAGAATCATTTATTCAATTTGTTCACATGTGATTTTGTAGGTCAAGTACATCATTTCTAATTTTGTAAGTATACGAGTTTTGCTCTCTCACACACACTTTTTTGTTATTTTTTCTACTGCACACATGTTCTTCTTAATCTGAGTTTATGAAAGTTTTGTCTATAACTTTGACATGCCAATTAAACGGACATGCTCTTCGGTTTATATTTTGTTCACTCTTACAATTTTGAACTTATGTGTAATTTGCAAGCTATCAGATCTCGACGAGGGCATGGATGAACTTAACTACTTTATATACTTGTACTTTAATCAGATTTTTAGCTCTTAGACATCGAAACTCAAACAAATAATTTACTATCAACTCATTTAGGTGTATTCACTATGCCAAACTGACGAATCTATATGTCTTCTAAAGTCTTTTGGCCCAATAAGAAAATATCCCCATATTTCGTTGTCGACACTTGGACATCGAATTAATTTATTCATTCATTCATCAAAAACAATATTTATGAAAAGACCTTAGTACACAACGATTACCCCTTCATGAGAAGATTTTAATATTTGTTATCATCATTTCTACTCTAAGACCTCATTTGTTTGCACTTAATGGTGATCAGAATCTCAATGATTCAGACATTAGGCCATTAGTTGTGTTTTTTTATTTAAAAATATCTTAATGGGTCTGAAAAGGTTTGCATGAATCAGATATGTAACAAATTCTTATTCTCATTCAAACTCTTTTAAAGACACTTTTATTTTCAGAAAAAAAATTGTGCTCCAGATTTTTTTCTTCAAAATAAAATAAACTTCAAGTCTCTTTCATTCTCCAACTTTATTATTTATCAAAATTATTTTCCTTAAAATTTTAATTTTTGTTCTTACTACTTGTTTATCAAGAATTGATAAAATTTATTTTTAAAAATATTATTTGAGGAAATTGCAAAGCAACTTCATAAATATGTGTTGTTGAAATCGGCCTATGGTGCCTTTATAAATTTGTTTGAAATCATTTGAATATATCATATTCATTATTTATTTTAGAAAAGAGTACATGGGCAAATATATTATAGAACATAGAGATATTTCACCTATGTATTTAAGATTAGTTTGTGTTGAATATTTGTTTTCAAAAAATGATGACTAAATTTTTTTCTAACAATTATATTTATTTTTATAATTTATATATGTAATTCATGTAGTTCCATTTTATCAAACTTAAAATATGTATTTATAATTCAAATATCATAACGTTTATCAAAGAATGACATTTTTTCAAATATTTTGTTAATGTAATATTTAACTACTATTTTATTTGAGTTATAATAATTCTTGTGTTTGTGTATATATATATATATATATATACTAACTTAAAAGTATGAACTCTCTAATTTGAATGTTAAATTAGGCCAAAGTTGTCGGTTGGCCCCCTAAAGTTGGCACCAAGTTCACTTAGACACCTCAACCGAGCGATGTTCATTCTAGACACCTTATGTAGGGTCCCACTATGTCATTTTGACACTTTTTTGACAATTAGTTTTACGGAACGTGTGTTGCATGTGTGTATCGTATATATAGTATATGATGTTGTAAAATAGAATTAATATTACTAAATTAAATCTTTTTAATAAATAATTATAATTGAACGAACATAGAACAAGTGTTTTTGAATTATTAATACATATTGTCATAGAGTTACTTGTATTTTGAGATCAAAATGACCAGGTATCATTAAAACATTTCAAAATACATTCAAAGTTTAAATATGGGAGAAAGTGACATTTCTTTAATAATATTATTTCTTACTTCACACAATTTTGTAAACAAATCTAACCAAAAAAATTGAAAAAAACATATCCATACAAAAAATGTCACCAATAGCCTTTCCTATTAAGGTTATAAGTACAAATTTTGTACACCATTTAAGTACAAATTTTGTCTTAAATATTCATACTTGAAATTTAGTATGTGCATGACACTAATAAGGATTATCATAAGTATTTCAATATTTTATATTTATATATAACATATCTTTTACAAAATATTATTACTCAATTAATATTTGAGTAAGGCTACATAGAGAGGTAATTTTACCAAAAAAAGTGTACATGGTTGTTATCATGAATGATGATTATATATACTTCAGTAGAATAATTTAATTTTGATATATGAATAACATCACATATGGTGAAAAATATTTCATTTCTTTATGTTTCTATCTTATCTTTGTGGAATTGTAGTCTTCCCCTTTTTTTTGCCACATACATATCATATAGTTGTTGTCTAATGAAAGTATATAGTATCTTATAGAAGTTGTATCATGATATAAAATATTTAAATTTTTTGATAATAAAAAATAATAGATGAATAAAATTTAAAGTATATTTACAGAATCATTAATTTGATTTTAGATCATTTTATGATCAATCACTATTTTCTTATCTATTTTTATATAGATAGTAAGGAGTGTATCTTGTTATATAAAGAAAAATTATATTGAACAATACATAGCCAATGAAGAAGGAAGATGGAAATATATGTTCATGCTATATTCACTCTAGTGATCCATTTGATTTAAATCTCTTGCCACCAACATTTTACTTTCTCCATTCATTTCTACATACATATCCATTAAAAAATAATTGTTATCATGGATATGTTAACATATTATAAGTAAAAGTGAGAACCTATTTTTGAAATAGTGAATTTAACATCAAAACTAATAATTCAATGGACTACGTTTGAGGGAAAAGAATAAAAAATTAAAAATAAAGAAGAAATATCTTACCCAAATCATATGCCTTTTTTCATAAATGTTTAATATTATTGCCTCTCCTACAGTTTTTCATCACTGTTAACTCATTAAAATGGTAAGAAAAAATACGAGTGCGAATTGATGAATGATTTGCTATAATTTTTTCACGAACTCGTTCTGATGAGGTACCTTGAATTTCGAACTAGATCAATTTTTGCAAATACCACTTGAGTTTTTTAAGAAGAAGAAGATGAGAGAACTTAAAGAAATTGTAGTATATAAGTGCGAGGAACCTCTCTATTTATAGCTACCAAATAGTAGTATGAATATGTGTTAATTGTTCCTTTTCCCATAAGTCCCAACCTTTCAAAAAAGTCATTGCTTATCGGAAAAGTCACAACCCTTTGAAAGAGGAGGCACACCTCATCAGAAGAGGCACAACCATTTAGAAAAGTCACAACCCTTCGAAAAAGTCACAACTCATTGAAAAAGTCACAACCCTTTAGATAGAAGATAGATAGATAGATACAGACAGAGAGACAGATAGATACAGACAGAGAGAGACAGATAGAGAGACAGAGAGAAACAGACAGAGAGATGGAGAGACAGAGAGAGAGACAGACAAAGATAGAGAGAAAAAACAAAGAGACAGACAGAGAGAGACAAAGACAGACAGAGAGACAAAGAGAGACAGACAGAGAGACGGAGAGACAGAGAGAGACAAAGACAGACAGAGAGACGGAGAGACAGAGAGAGACAAAGACAGACAGAGAGACAGAGAGACAAAGAGACAGAGAGACAGAGATAGAGAGATAGAGAGATAGAGATAGACACAGAGAGACAGAGATAGAGAGACAAAGAGACAGAGATAGAGAGATAGAGAGACAGAGAGATAGAGAGACAGAGATAAAAAGATAAAGAGATAGAGACAGAGAGACAGAGATAAAGAGATAGAGAGATAGAGAGATAGAGAGACAGAGAGACAGAGATAGAGAGATAAAGAGATAGAGACATAGAGAGACAAAGAGACAGAGATACAAAGAGAGAGAGAGATATAGAGAGATAGAGAGATAGAGAGAGATAAAGAGATAGAGAGATAGATAGATACCCTTTCGAAAAGTCACAACTAGATGGATAGATAGATAAAGAGATAAAGGATAGAGAGATAGAGAGATAGAGAGATAGAGAGAGATAGAGAGAGAGAGACAGAGAGCGACAGAGAGAGACAGAGAGAGAGAGACAGAGACAGAGAGAGAGACAGAGAGATAGAGATAGAGAGAGAGGGATAGAAAGATAGAGAGATAGAGAGACAGAGAAAGAGAGACAGAGACACAGAGAGACAGAGAGACAGAGAGAGAGATACACAGATAGACAGATAGAGAGATAGAGAGATAGAGAGAGATAGAGAGAGATAGAGAGATACAGAGATACAGAGATAGAGAGATAGATAGATAGAGAGATAGAGAGATAGATAGATAGATAGATAGATAGATAGATAGATAGAGAGATAGAGAGATAGATAGATAGAGAGATATAGAGATAGAGAGACAGAGAGACAGACAGAGAGACAGACAGAGATACAGAGAGACAGAGAGACAGAGAGACAAAGAGACAGAGAGATAGAGAGACACAGAGACAGACAGACAGACAAACAAGTTTTACTCCTTACTCAACTCAAAAACTCAAGTGTTAAAACAAGTTTAAAGCATTTGCAAAAGACTTTTGAAAGGACTCTAAGAACTCTCTAGACTTGGCTCTTAACTCTGTTCGAATTTTAAATTTATGGACTCAAGGTTTTGATTTGTGATAGGAAAGATCTCGTGATCTTTAGGAGTGTTTTTAGATAGTTAAACTTGAGAAACGATCAAGAAATGACTGTCTAGAAGCACGTCCACGACACGGATATGCATTTTATTATTTGATCGCAAAATAAATTTTTAGGCAGAAGGATCCGCGACCTTTCCTCGATGTGCAGATAAAAGTTCCAATCCTGGGGAACAGGTCCGCGTCGCGGACCTGGTACCCAGATTTGCCCGACTTTTTCATTATTCATTTTCTAACCCCAATTTGCCTAAATTCGATTCTTTTTCTCAATTCATGTTTAGATTAAGATACCTGGTACATGAACACATGAATATAATCAAACACAACTATAAAATTGACACAATTCCAACAAGAACTCAACAATCCCATCAAATCTCAAGAACTAAAGCCAATTTCTAGAAAATAATTCAAGAACATCTAACTTTCAACTTTCTAGAATGAATTTCGCTAAACTAAACATGTTGGCGCATGGGTAAATGAACCCAGTGCTATGAAAGTCTCGCATACCTCTTAGGATTGAATCATTGGTGAACTCCGCAACCAAAATCACAAGAACTAGACGAATCTTGACTTTTTCTCCTCCTTTCTCCTCTTGAGTTCTTTTTCTAAAAAGTCTAGCGTGAAAATTTAGTGAATAAAATGAACCAATTCAATTTAGACCCCAAATAAATTACTAAAAATGGATTTAATTAATTGGGTAATGAAAAGACCAAAATACCCTTCAAAAATCCAAGTAACCTTCCTTATTCAAACAACCCAACTTCAAATGGGCATATCTCTCTCATACAAACTCAAAAACTAGAAAAATCGGTGGCGTTGGAAAGATAATTCAAAGACCTTTCATTTGATATATTGTAGCACACCTAACGCATCATGTACTGGGTGTTATGGTTGTTTGAAGTTGACCCAAAACTCATACTTAACATAACTTGCCAAATTTTAGATTTTCATTCTTTTCAAAAATAGTTCTTTCTATTTTTTAGCTCTTTCAAATAAGAGGGTGTTACAATATCTCCCCATTGGGAACATTCATCCTCGAATGAGATTATTCTTAGTAGGCTAAGGGTGTTATATCTAACATTTAGTTCAAACACTTAACAATAAATCTAGCACATTCAGTATATCAATTAAAAAGTACTAAGAAGAGAATTAGTACCTTAAACTTGAACTTCACTGGGCTCAAAGAGATGTACATATATCTTATTCATATCCTCCTCAGCTTCCCAAGTAGCTTCCTCAACAAATTAATTCCTCTACAGAATTTTAACTGATACTACTTCCTTGGTCTTCAACTTGCGAACTTGGCGATCCAAAATTTGAACATGAATCTCCTCATAAGACAAGATATCCTTAATACAAATATATTCAGTTGGTACAATCAATGAAGGATCACCAATACACTTTTTCAACATAGAAATATGAAACACTGGATGAACTGTTGCTAACTTTTGTGGTAGCTCCAACTCATAAGCCACATTACCAATCCTTTTGGATATTCTGTAAGGACCAATATACCGGGACTAAGCTTCCCCTCTTACCAAATCTCATAAAACCCTTCATGGGTGAAACTTTCAAGTATACCCAATCATCTTCTTCACACTCTAAGTCCCTTCTCCTAACATCAGTGTAGGATTTCTGACAATTATGCGCTGTTTTCAACCTTTCTTGAATAATCTTAACTTTCTCCATAGCTTGATGAACTAAGTCTGGTCCTATCAACCCAGCTTCACCAACCTCAAACCATCTAATAGGAGATCTGCATCTTCTCCCATAAAGAGCTTTATAAAGAGCCATTTGGATGCTAGAGTGGTAAGTTATACGCAAACTCGATGAAAGGTAGGTGACCATTTTAATTACCCTTGAAATCAATCACACAGGCACTCAACGTATTTTCTAAAGTCTGAATAGTGCACTATGCTTGACCACCTATCTGAGGATGAAAAATAGTACTCAAGTTCACCTTTGAACGCAAGCCTTTCTGGAATGACCTAAAAAATGGTGCAGTAAATTGTGCACCTCTATCTGAAATAATGAAAATTGGAGCTCTATGAAGTCTTACTACCTCTTGAATGTATAACTTGGCATAATCCTCTGTTGAATAGGTATTCTTTACCGGCAAAAAGTGGGCTGATTTGGTCATTCAATCTACAATCACCCAAATAGAATCATGGTGTCTGTAAGACCGCGGTAAACTTGTAATAAAGTCCATATTGATCATCTCCCACTTCCATTTGGGAATATCTATATTCTGAGCAACACCACCAGGCCTCTAGTGCTCAACTTTAACTTGTTGGTTGTTCGGACACTTAGCAACAAACTCTGCAATACCTTTCTTCATACTATTCCACCAATATACTTCTCTCAAGTCACGATACATCTTTGTGGAACTCGGATGGATAGAATATCTGGAGATATGATCTTCCTCCATGATCCTCTCTTGGAGTTCATTGTAACATCTCACAACTAGAAAGAAGTTTAAAATCTAGAAATAATCAGTTTTGGAAAGTATAAGGAAATCTAGAAAATCTTAAGTAAGTTAAAGTGAATTTTTGGTCGACTTCAAATGACCATAACTCCTAGCTTAGGATGAGCTAGGTGTAGTTCCAAATAATTTTGGAAAACTCTTGGAATGATCTTTCCAACGCTTCCAAGTTTGCGTGATTCCGAGTTCGTATGAGTAAGTTAGGTCCTTTGGAAGTTGGGCTGTTAGATTAATGAAAGTCTAATCCGGGTTTTTGGAAGGCTAAACTAGTCTTTTCCTTGCCTATTTTGTTTTTAGGAATTAATTGGGGTAAAACAAGACTTTATTCAGTTGAGAAAATTAGAATTTATGCTACGGCTTGGAGAGGAGAAGAAAGAAGAGAAAAGAGGAGAGAAATCAAGAAATCGCCAAAAATGTTCAAGCTTTGCGAGTGGAATTCATCGGGGGTGATCCCTAAAAGGTATGTGAGATAACATAGTGTTGGGTTAGTTCACCCACACGCCAAACTTGTTTCAATTCAGCGAAATTGGAGTTGTTTGAATGTTAAGAAAGAGAAGTTCTTGAAGAACATTGTTGAATTCTAGTTGGTTGATTGTTGAATGCCTAGTGTTGGTTTGATTCGTGTTTCTGGGTTGTTTTTTGAGTTAAATTTATTGGGTATTGAGGGTACTAATGATCCTAAGTGTTTGGGGAAAAGTTTCGAGGCTTTAGAGATGAAAAACGAAGGAGAAAAGTTGGAACTTTTTGGGGAAAAGGGTGGGGCGTCGCGCTACCTTACGCGCCCCAAAAGAGTCTCTAAAGTTTACCCCTTGGGGCGCTGTGCCAGCCAGCGCGCCCCAACTTTTCCTCTGAAGTTCGAGGCCTGGCGCCCCACGCATCTCAAAGCGCCAAGGACGCTAATTCACCCCATTCTTCCCCCATCTTTCGTAGTAGTTTCTAAGTAATGTACCTATGTTTCCTAGTTAATTCTAACACTCTAAGGTACATCTAAACATCATGAAATCATGCATAAACATGAGATCATGAACCTTGAATCCATAATCCAATTCAAGGAAAGTTAAGATCAAAGTCAAAGAAGTCAAGAGTCAAGTCTAGAAGTTAAGAAGCAAGTCAAAGAAGTCAAGAGTCAAGTCTAGAAGTTAAGAAGCAAGTCAAAGCAAAGTTTCCTAAAGTTTTCAAGAGTCTTTAACAATGTTTTAAATTCATTTTAAGACTCAAGTTTTCAAGTTACGGAAAGAGTAAAGAGTTTAGTTCTTTTCTCAAAATGCTATTAGGGAAGTAAGTATTCCCAAAGAAGTTTATAAATGTTTTCACATTTGAGCAAGGAAAGGGAACATCGATTCCAGGAGAGCCTTTGAGATAAGCTTTGAGTAATTATCTCAAACTAAAGAAAGAGTTATGTTTTTAAACATATGAGCTAAGTATATTTTTGGGAGTAGTATTGAGTACTGATATGGGGATGCGAGATCATATTAACTCAAGTCTCCATAAACCATGTAGCCATCATGGGTATTAATGGGTCATACTCACTAGATGATCACATAAGTTAAGCTAGTGGATCCACTAAGTTAAGTAGGTTCTATATGACGTTAAAGTATAGGACCGTTCTGGCAGGTATCACCCCTTAGTCTCATAGTTGTGGTTGTCGGTTAGAGAAACTCCCACCTAAACTATATTACTTTGTATATGAGTAAAGTTGAGTTTGTTATTTCATTTTCTTTAATGAACTAAGTTGCTTTTACTATTTTATAAAGCTTTTCATATAATGCATGTGTTTCATTATTTTATTCCGAGTTATGTTTATTCGTGAATTGAGAAGAGCCAAGTCAAGTGTTTTCTTCAGATTCCTTTCAAGCCTATATCTTGTTTTAGCATTCCAACTCACATACTCGTACATTCAATGTACTGATGCCAGTTGGCATGCATCTTCTTATGATGCAGACGCAGGTAACCAGGATCAGCATCTAGCGCCTCGTTGATCCAGCCTGAGCATTCAGAGTCTGTTGGTGAGCCTCCTTGCATTCTGGAAGTCTCCTTTATTAGCTTTCTAGTCTTTCAGATGTTAGGATGATCGAGGGTCTTGTCCTGACATCCCTCTTTGTTTTAGAGGCTTCGTAGACAATTAGTAGTCAGACGTCTTTACATTATCATTTCATATGTTAAGACTTGAGTTGCCATTTTGGCCAAGTTGAATGTTGACCATTAAATATTTTGAGTTATTTCACTAAAGTTATTTGAGTAAGTGCATTTGATTATAGTAAAATGTTTAGAGTCTTCCGCTGAGTCAGTAAGCCATGCCAAGGGTTTGCTTGGGGCCAGCAATGGTCTTCGAGTGCCAGCCACGTACAGGGTGTAGGCTCGGGGAGTGACAAACTTGGTATTAGAGCCCAGAGTTCAAGATTCATAGGGAGTCTATGAAGCAGTGTCTGTAGAGTCCTATTTATCGGTGTGAAGCGCGCCACATCTATAATTAGGAGGCTGCAATATTTAGGAACTATCTCACTTCTTTCATATTCATTTCGTGCGATAGAGTTAATCTCTATAAAAGTTTCCTTCTAATTTGTGCTTGCACGTGTTTCACATAATCATGCCTCCACGAAGAGCAGTCAGAGGTCGTCTAGTTAGGAGGAATGTTGAGGGACAAGAGTTACCCAATGCACCTAAAGTGCAACCTCAAGAAGAAGTCACTAACGTTGAGTTCAGAGAGGCTATAAGAATGCTCAGTCAAGTTGTGACTAACCAAGCTGGGCAGCAAAGATGAGCTCGACAAGAAGAGGCTGACACTTCAAGGATTCGTGAGTTTTTAAGAATGAACCTTCCAAGTTTCACAGGTTCCAGCACTGCAGAGGATCCAGAGAACTTCATTGAGGAACTAAAAAAGGTGTTCGATGTGATGCATGTTACTGATACTGTGAGAGTTGAGCTAGCTGCATATTAGATGTAAAACGTTGCTAGGACCTGGTTTGATCAGT
This sequence comes from Solanum acaule, assembly GCA_036250505.1. Taxonomy (NCBI): domain Eukaryota; kingdom Viridiplantae; phylum Streptophyta; class Magnoliopsida; order Solanales; family Solanaceae; genus Solanum; species Solanum acaule. Next base: position 10,645 of record JAJOOR010014103.1, on the reverse strand, counting down.
GGAAAGGGGTTAGAGCTGAGGATCCACCACTTGCGAGTTGGGCCTATTTTGAGGAAGCTTTCTTGGGGCGTTTCTTTCCCCGGGAACTGAAAGAGGCCAAGGTACCTGAGTTCATCACACTTAAGCAGGATTCTCTAAGTGTTCATGAATATGGGATGAAATTCACCCAACTATCCCATTATGTTCCGGAGATGGTTAAGGATATGAGAAGTAGAATGAGCTTATTCGTTGTTGGGTTGGGCCGTATATCAAGCAAAGAGGGTCGGGAAGCAATGCTTATTGGAGACATGGACATTTTGAGGTTAATGGTTTATGTGCAGCAGGTTGAGGAAGAGAAGCTTAGAGACAGGGAAGAATTCAGAAATAAGAAAGTGAAGACAGGGAATGAGTCTGGGCAGCAGAAGGTTAGTGTAAATCGTCCGTCCTTTCAGAAGCAAAAGGGACCTGCACATTCATCTGCTAGTGCACCTGCACCGAGAAACACATGTGAGTATAATGGACAGAATTCGCAGAACTTCAGAGCTAGACCTGCCAAGTCTCAATGTAGTCTGGAACAAGGCGGTAACTGAGCTCTGGTATCTGCTAAGTGTGGTAGGATCCACCTAGGTAAGTGTCGTGATGGCCAGACAGGTTGTTAGAAGTGTGGGCAAGAGGGTCATTTCTTAAAGGAGTGTCCTAAGAACATGCAAGGTAGTGGAAATCAGGGCAATAGAGCCCAATCTTTATCAGTTGCTCCACCAACAGGGCTGCACCAAGGGGAGCTACTTCTGGTACTAGCAGAGGGGCAAACCGCCTCTATGCGATCACGAGTCGCGAAGAACTAGAGAACTATCCGGATGTTGTTACTGGTATGATCAAAGTCTTTACTTTTGATGTTTATGCTTTGCTAAACCCAGGAGCAAGTTTATATTTTATAACCCCTTATGTTGCAAATAAGTTTGATGTTCTTCCTGAGAAACTTTCTGAACCCTTTTGTGTTTCTACACCTGTTGGGGAGTCTATTCTAGTTGAGCGAATTTATCGTGATTGTGTTATTTCAATCAATCACAAAGACACCATGGATGAACTAGTTGAGTCAGACATGGTAGATTTTGATGTCATTCTAGGTATGGACTGGCTTTATGCATGTTATGCATCAATAGATTGTAGAAATCGAGTAGTCAAGTTTCAGATTCCTAATGAGCCAGTCATAGAGTGGAGTAGTAGTTCGGCAGTGCCTAAGGGTCGTTTCATTTCGTACTTTAGGGAGAGAAAGTTAGTTTAGAAGGGTTGTATCTATCACTTAGTTCGAGTTAATGACTCAAGTGTTCAGGTACCTCCCATTCAGTCAGTTCCTATAGTAGAAGAATTTCCAAAAGTCTTTCCTGATGACCTACCCAGAGTCCCTCCTGAGAGAGAAATAGACTTCGGTATAGACATCATTCCAGATACTCGTCCTATCTCTATTCTGCCATATAGAATGGCACCAGCAGAGTTGAAAGAGTTGAAAGAGCAGCTGAAAGATCTCCTAGATTAGGGTTTCATTCGACTAAGTGTCTCACCTTGGGGAGCGCCGGTCTTGTTTGTGAGAAAGAAAGATGGTTCCCTTAGGATGTGTATAGACTACCGCCAGTTGAACAAGGTTACCATCAAGAATAAGTATCCTCTTCCGAGGATTGATGATCTTTTCGATCAGCTTCATGGTGCTTCATGTTTCTCAAAAATTGACCTCAGATCAGTTTACCATCAGTTGAAAGTAAGGGAATGTGACATTCCAAAGACAGCATTCAGGACCCGTTATGGTCATTATGAGTTTTTGGTCATGTCGTTCGATTTAACTAATGCACCAACAGTGTTCATGGACCTTATGAATAGAGTCTTCAAACCTTATTTAGATATGTTTGTTATCGTCTTCATTGATGACATACTAATCTATTCAAGGAATGAAGAAGATCATGCTAGCCATCTCAGAATAGTTCTTCAGACTTTGAAAGATAAGGAGTTGTATGCCAAGTTCTTTAAGTGTGAGTTTTGTCTTGAGTCTGTGGCATTCTTGGGCCACATAGTTTCTTGTGATGGAATTAAAGTTGATACTCAGAAAATTGAGGCAATGCAGAATTGGCGTAGACCTACATCTCCAACTGATATTAGGAGTTTCTTGGGTTTAACTAGATATTATAGAAGGTTTGTAGAGGGGTTCTCATCTATTTCATCCCCTTTGACCAAGTTGACTCAGAAGACGGTTAAATTTCAATGGTCTGAAGCTTGTGAGAAAAGCTTTCAGGAATTGAAGAAGAGGTTGACTACTGCCCCAATTTTGACCTTACTAGAAGGTACTCAAGGTTTTGTGGTGTATTGTGATGAATCTAGAGTTGGTTTGGGTTGTGTCTTAATGCAGAATGACAAAGTTATAGCTTATGCCTCTAGACAGTTGAAAGTTCATGAGAAGAATTATCCAACCCATGATCTAGAGTTGGCTGCTGTAATTTTCGGTTTGAAGATATGGCGCCATTATTTGTATAGTGTTCATGTGGATGTGTTCATCGATCATAAGAGCTTTCAATATTTGTTCACTCAGAAAGAGCTCAATCTCAGACAGAGAAGGTGGTTAGATTTACTCAAGAACTATGACATGAGTATTCTTTACCACCCAGGTAAGGCTAATGTTGGTGCTGATTCCTTAAGCAGGTTGTCCATGGGTAGCACCGCCTATGTTGAAGAAGGAAAGAGAGAGTTAGCAAAAAATGTGCATAGGCTTGCACGCCTAGGAGTCCGACTCAGGGATTCCACAGAAGGAGGAATAGTGGTGACGAATGGAGCTGAATCATCACTAGTGGCAGAAGTTAAATAAAAGCAAGACCAAGATCCCATTTTGCTTGAATTGAAGGCAAATGTTCATAAGAAAAAAGTATTAGCTTTTCAACAAGGGGGAGATGGCGTACTGAGATATCAAGGTAGATTGTGCGTACCAATGGTGGATGGACTCCAAGAGAGGATCATGGAGGAGGCTCATAGCTCCAGATATTCCATTCATCCAGGTTCCACAAAGCTGTATCGTGATTTGAAAGAAGTGTATTGGTGGAATAGTATGAAAAAAAGCATTGCAGAATTTGTTGCTAAGTGTCCAAATTGCCAACAAGTTAAAGTGGAGCACCAAAGGCCCGGTTGTTTGGCGCCGAATATAGAACTTCCAGAATGGAAGTGGGAGATGATTAATATGGATTTCATCATAGGTTTGCCAAAGTCTCACAGACAACATGATTCTATTTGGGTAATTGTCGACAGAATGACAAAATCAGCCCATTTTTTGCCGATAAAGACTACCTATTCACCAGAAGATTATGCTAAGCTTTATATTCAGGAAGTAGTAACACTTCATGGAGTCCCAATCTCCATTATTTCAGATAGAGGAGCACAATTTACTGCACAATTCTGAAAATCTTTTCAGAAAGGCTTGGTTCAAAGGTGAACTTAAGTACTGCCTTTCATCCTCGGACTAATGGGCAAGCAGAGCGCACTATTCAGACATTAGAAGATATGTTGAGGGCTTGTGTGACTGATTTCAAAGGAAATTGGGATGATCACCTACCTCTCATTGAGTTTGCTTAGAACAATAGTTACCACGCTAGCATCCAAATGACTCCTTATGAAGCTCTTTATGGGAGAAGATGCATATCTCCTATTGGATGGTTTGAAGTTGTTGAAGCATGGTTGATAAGACTAGATTTAGTTCACCAAGCTATGGAGAAGGTCAAAGTGATTCAAGAGAGGTTGAAAACGGCACAGAGTCATCAAAAATCCTACACTAATGTTAGGAGAAGGGCATTAGAGTTTGAAGTAGATGATTGGGTATATTTGAAAGTTTCACCGATGAAGGGTGTTATGAGGTTTGGTAAGAAGGGGAAGGTTAGTCCATGGTATATTGGACCTTATCGCATAGCCAAGAGGATTGGAAATATAGCTTATGAGTTGGAGCAACCACAGGAATTAGTAGCGGTTAATCCGATATTTCATATCTCCATGTTGAAGAAGTGCATAGGCGATCCTTCATTGATCATACTAACTGAACACATCCTTCAGTTGGTACAATCTATGAAGGATCACCCATACACTTTTTCAACAAAGAAAAATGAAACACTAGATGAACTGCTGCTAACTCTTGTGGTAGCTCCAACTCATAAGCCACATTACCAATCCTTTTGGATATTCTGTAAGGACCAATATGCCGGGACTAAGCTTCCCCTCTTACCAAATCTCATAACACCCTTCATGGGTGAAACTTTCAAGTATACCCAATAATCTACTTCAAACTCTAAGTCCCTTCTCCTAACATCAGTGTAGGATTTCTGACGACTCTGCACTATTTTCAACCTTTCTTGAATAATCTTAATTTTCTCCATAGCTTGATAAACTAAGTCTGGTCCTATCAACCCAGCTTCACCAACCTCAAACCATCCAATAGGAGATCTACATCTTCTCCCATAAAGAGCTTCATAAAGAGCCATTTGGATGCTAGAGTGGTAACTATTGTTATATGCAAACTCGATGAGGGGTAGGTGATCATCCCAATTACCCTTGAAATCAATCACATAGGCCCTCAACATATTTTTTAAAGTCTGAATAGTGCGTTATCCTTGACCATCTGTCTGAGGATGAAAAATAGTACTCAAGTTCACCTTTGAACCCATGCCTTTCTGGAATGACCTCCAAAATTGTGTAGTAAATTGTGCACCTCTATCTGAAATAATGAAAACTGAAACTCTATGAAGTCTTACTACCTCTTGAATGTATAACATGGCATAATCCTCTGCTGAATGGGTATTCTTTACCGGTAAAAAGTGGGCTGATTTGGTCATTCAATCTACAATCACCCAAATAGAATCATGGTGTCTGTGAGACCGTGGTAAACTTGTAATAAAGTACATATTGATCATCTCCCACTTCCTTTTGGGAATATCTATATTCTGAGCCACACCACCGGGCCTCTAGTGTTGTACTTTAACTTGTTGGCTATTCTGACACTTAGCAACAAACTCTGCAATACCTTTCTTCATACTATTCCACCAATATACTTCTCTCCAATCACGATACATCTTTGTGGAACCCGGATGGATATAATATATGGAGCTATGAACTTCCACCATGATCCTCTCTTGGAGTTCATTGTAACATCTCGCAACTAGAAAGAAGTTTAAAATTTGGAAATAGTCATTTTTGGAACGTATAAGGAAATCTGGAAAATTTTAAGTAAGTTAAAGTGAGCTTTTGGTCAACTTCAAACGACCATAACTGCTAACTCAGCATGAATTAGGTGTAGTTCTAGATATGGTTGGAAAGCTCTTGGAATGACCTTTTCAACGCCGCCAAGTTTGCGTGATTCCGAGTTCGTATGAGTAAGTTAGGCCCTTTGGAAGTTGGGTTGTTTGATTAAAGAAAGTCTAATCCGGGTTTTTGGAAGGCTAAACTAGTCTTTTCCTTTCCTAATTTGTCTATTTCGTTTTTAGGAATGAATTGGGGTAAAACAAGACTTTATTCAGTTTAGAAAATTAGAATTTACACTAGGGTTTGGAGAGGAGTAGAAAGAAGAGAAAAGAGGAGAGAAATCAAGAAATCGCCAAGAACGTTCAAGCTTTACGAGTGGAATTCGTGGGGAGTGATCCCTACAAGGTATGTGAGATCACATAGTGTTGGGTTAGTTCACCCACACGCCAAACTTGTTTCAATTCAGCAAAATTGGAGTTGTTTGAATGTTAAGAAAGTGAAATTCTTGAAAAACATTGTTGAATTCTTGTTGGTTGATTGTTGAATGCCTAGTGTTGATTTGATTCGTGTTTCTAGGTTGTTTTTCGAGTTAAATCTATTGGGTATTGAGGGTACTAATGATCCTAAGTGTTTGGGGAAAAGTTTCGAGGGTTTAGAGATGAAAAACGAAAGAGAAAAGTTGGAATTTTTTGGGGAAAAGGGTAGGGCGTCGCGCTAGCTTGCGCCCCCCAAAAGAGTCTCTAATGTTTACCCCTTGGGGCGCCGCACCAGCCAGCGTGCCCCAACTTTTCCTCTGAAGTTCGAGGCTTGGCGCCCCACGCCTCTCAAAGCGCCATGGACTCTAGTTCACCCCATTCTTCCCCTATCTTTCGTAGTTGTTTCTAAGTGATGTACCTATGTTTCCTAGTTAATTCTAACACTCTAAGGTACATCTAAACATCATGAAATCATGCATAAACATGAGATCATGAACCTTGAATCCATAATCCAATTCAAGAAAAGTCAAGATCAAAGTCAAAGAAGTCAAGAGTCAAGTCTAGAAGTTAAAGAAGCAAGTCAAAGCAAAGTTTCCTAAAGTTTTCAAGAGTCTTTAACAATGTTTTAAATTCATTTTAAGACTCACGTTTTCAAGTTAAGGAAAGAGTAAAGAGTTTAGTTCATTTCTCAAAAAGCTATTTGGGAAGTAAGTATTCCCAAAGAAGCTTATAAATGTTTTCATATTTGAGCAAGGAAAGGGAACATCGATTCCAATAGAACCCTTGAGCTAAGTTTTGAGTAATTATCTCAAACTAAAGAAAGAGTTATGTTTTTAAACATATGAGCTAAGTATATTTTTGGGAGTAGTAATGAGCACAGATATGGGGATGCGAGATCATATTCACTCAAGTCTCCATAAAACATGTAACATCATGGGTATTAATGGGTCATACTTTTTAGATGATCACATAAGTTAAGTTAGTGGATCCACTAAGTTAAAGAGGTTATATATGACAGCAAAGTATAGGACCTTTCTGGCAGCGTGTCAAAAGACATTGTATCACCACTTAGGCTCATAGTGGTGGTTGTCGGTTCGAGAAACTCCCACCTAAACTATATTACATTGTATATGAGTAAAGTTGAGTTTCTTATTGCATTTTATTTAATGAACTAAGTTGATTTTACTATTTTATAAAGCTTTTCAGATAATACATATGTTTCATTGCTTTATTTTGAGTTAAGTTTATTCATGAGTTGAGAAGAGACAAGGTAAGTGTTTTCTTTAGATTCCTTTCAAGCCTATATCTTGTTTTAGCATTCCAACTCGCATTCTCGTACATTCAATGTACTGATGCCAGATAGACTGCATCTTCTTATGATCTAGCGCCTCGTTGATCTAACTTGAGCATTCAGAGTCTATTGGTGAGCCTCCTTGCATTCCGGAGGACTCCGTTATTTGCTTTCTAGTCTTTCAGATGTTAGGATGATCAGGGGTCCTGTCCGGACATCCCTCTTTGTTTTAGAGGCTTCATAGACAGTTAGTAGTCAGACGTCTTTACATTATCATTTCATATGTTAAGACTTGAGTTGCAATTTTGGCCAAGTTGAATGTTGGCCATTAAACATTTAGAGTTATTTCACTAAAGTTATTTGAGTAAGTTCACTTGATTATAGTAAAATGTTTAGAGTCTTCCACTGAGTTAGTAAGCTAAGCCAAGGGTTCGCTTGGGGCCAACAATGGTCTTCAAGTGTCGGCCACGTCCAGGGTGTAGGCTCGGGGCTTGACATTCATCCACCCTTGGTACACACAATCTACCTTGATACCTCAATACACCATCTCCCCCTTGTTCAAAATCCATTACTTTTTTCTTATAAACATTTGCCCTCAATTCAATCAAAATAGGATTTTGGTCTTGTTTCTCTTTCACTTATGACACTAATGATGATTCAGCCCAATTAATCACCAGTACTCCTCCTTCATTAGAATCCATTAAACAAACTCCCAATCACGCAAGTATATGCACATCTGATAAGTCCGCGATTTGGACTCATTTAGGGCTTTAATTGTATAGATTTAGTTTCCTCAAATGCTTATTTTGTGCCAATAACCGATGTAAAATCCTTGATTTCTAGGTATTTGGATTGAGGAACAAAGCATGGATACTAATGAGCAAAACAAAACAAGACAGCTAAAGGAACAAAGAAAAGAAGGCATGTTGATCGCCTAATCTATTGGGCCAGTCACCGAATGGATATTATCTCGCCTAAAGTCCCATTGTACCAAGCCTTGAAGGTAAAAATCAAATTGGCGATAGAAAGGAGCAGTCGGCGTGTCGCCGAGTGGTTCCGCGATGCAGTGTTGGATCGGCCAAAGTTACAGAACTTGAGGATGTTGAAGGCCAAAGAAAAATTGCGATGGAACTGACCAAAGGGCAGATCACCGAGTTGATCGGCGATCTGGACTTACTGAGCTGAATGGTCCTTCGCAACATATTTTTGGCGACTATAAATACATTTTTGAACATTTTAGTGAGAAGGATGAGTAATCATTTTAGAGTTTTAATAATATAGAATATCGGTTGTTGAGTTGGAACTCTGAGTTTTGAGACAAACTTTTCCTTAGCTTTGGAGAATTGAATTTTTCCATTTTTGAGAAATTGGAAGGGGATATTTGAGATTATTCCACTTGGACCTCTATAAAGATGAAATTAATCTTACCCAGTTGATGGAAATACAATTTTGTAACGATTTCTTTCTTTTTATGATGTCTAGCTAAAACCCCAATTCTTGGGGGTGTGATTATGTGATTATGGGTTGATTTAGCTTATGGGTATTGCTAATTGATAGTTTAAATGTTGTTTAGAAGTAATTTCAACAAGTAATTATGATTTAATTTAAAGGGTTGTAGTTGCAAATGCAACTCTACCTTCGTGTTTTTGGCTTGCTCTCGAGAGACAGGTTTTAAAACCAAGATTACAGAATTGATGGTCTGTGGGTATTGGGTTGTCTTGGGTTCAGCTCGAGAAAGTGAATCATAAATCCTTTTCCACACATTCAGCTCGAGAGAGTGAATAGACTAAATCGTAGGCTATTCTTATTTGCTGCTTATTGGTGTTCGAGAGAAACTAATTTGATTCAGGGTAAATTGTTCGATAGAAAGTTTATCCCCACTAAATTCTAGCTTATTCACGATTTACAACTATTTACTAACAGTTGCAATTGCCCATTTGTCTACCTTAGCCTATAATCCAATCACATCCCAAGAACCCGTCTCATTACTTGTTAATTCGTGCTATTTGTTGTTGTTATAGCTGATAGTTAAAATCAAACCCCCCTTGTTATTTGACACTTGCATCAACCTTTAATTTGAATTATGTTTTTACTCATAAATGTGTATTCCTATGATTGACTTGAGCATATTCATACTTAACTGTTGAATCTTAAACACGTACCACTCCCTGTGGGAATCAACCCTAACTCAATTAGTTGGGTTTATTATACTGACTAGCAATCGTTGACACTTAGAATTGAATGAAGCGTCCTTGATGATGCTTGGGGATAATATCCTAAGTTTCAGTAAATTGGAGGGTGAGTCAGTTTACGAGTTGTGGTAACGGTATAAGGCTCTCTTGCAACAGAGCCCAACTCATGGAATTCCAGAGAAGATGCTTCTGGAATGCTTCTATAGAGGTCTTAGTCCCAAAAATAGAAACGCATCTGATCAACTCTTTTCAGGCTGTTTGATACAACAACCTTATGAAACAGTAGCCCAACTCCTTGATGGCATGACTAAGACCAACAAGTAGACAGAAAAAGACCGAGAATTGGCCGCATTGTTGACTCAGCTAGATGTTTTGGCCAAGAAAGTCATGTAATTGGAGGTAATGTCCAAAATGAAGGACAGGTACATCCCCCTTCACAAGCGTAGAAGGATGAAGAAGCAAGAGGGTGGGCAAGTTGAAGAGGTCCTCTCACTCATTCTACACAAAGTCAAAGAGCACGACAGAGTATTGGAGGAGATAAAGGAGAATATCCTAATGTTGAATCAGATGACAATCTATCATTCCATGTTCATTCAGCTACTAGAGTCCCAAATGGACCTAGCGATGTCTTGTCTCTACCCAGAGCCAGAAGAAGGGTTGCCTTATTAAAAAGAGGCAAACCCTACAAATGTAATTTAAGTAGGGACTTGCGTCTTGCCGCAACGTTAACTAAGGCGCTACTTGGGAGGCAACCAAAGTTTTATTTCTTTCTTTTTAAGTTTGAAATAAGGGTATGTTGATTGTGCAGGTCAAAGTGTGGAAGGTGTTTGAACAGTGTAGATTGGTGAGTAAAAAAAAAAAAGCTCACTGGAAATTGCAATTCTGCACGGACAGGTTTTACGAAAATGGTCATAACTCCCTCATCCTAACTCGGAATGAGGTGAAACCAAGTGCGTTGGAAAGCTAACTCAAAGAGCTTTAATTTGATAGGCTGTGGCCCTTCCAGTTCCTTGTGTGCTAAGAGATATGCCCCTTTAAAGTTGACCCTCCAAATCACATTTTTTGCGATTTTCGAATTTTGCTACGGTTGCTCTAAAATTCGGGTTAGACCCATTCCCCACTCAATTTGATCCCCTGAATAAGAATATGAAGTCGAATTTCCGAAATCATGCACGGATTTGAGATATATGGAAATTACAATTATAGGTGTTTCCGAAGCACATTTTCGGGCATTTTTGGGGTCGTTTCAATATCTCCCCCTTAGGAACATTCGTCCCCGAATGTTAAAGAAACATACATGAAAGACACAAACATGGCAATTTCAGCCCACATAAGGATGCAACAATGCACTTACACCTTATTTCAAAAACCTCAACATAGTTGTAAAACCACAATGAACTTGTCAACTTAAACATGAATGTATGCAATGACATGGGGGCTGAACT
>JAJOOR010014102.1:0-36636 GCA_036250505.1 Solanum acaule | reverse complement strand
TGAGTCCTCATAGATTCGAGGACAATACCCTACATGTCTTTTTTTTTTATGTCTTTCTAGTATTTGCTTAAGTTTTGTATGGGCTTAATCCCAATGTTGTATTCAAAGTATTAGATGGTTTGAGACATAAGTGTATAAAGTCTAGAAGTCTTCCGCTTACTATTTTAATGAAATGTCTTCATTGTAAAGAAAGTTTTTAATTCATTATGGTTTTTAGTTTTATGCGATGAATGAATGCTAAGAGGCTTGTATTAGACCTCCGAGAGGTCGAGTACGCCGGTTATGACTAGGGGGTGCTCTCGGGTCGTGACAGGGCAGCTAGCCTATTCTCCCGATCGTCGTGCTTCTAGACTTGAGGCCTCTGATTAACGTATCAAGGCATTTCATCCATTGCTAAATGCCAATGGTCATTCGTCAGTATAATAACCTAACTACGTGAGTTGGGGTAGATCACACCGGGAGTAGTACTTTCTTCAAATTCAATAATCAAAGTACAATGACAACCTCTTCAATCAAACAATTCTTGCACAATTAATGTTCAACTCTCAAATTTCAGGTTTTACCTATCAATCCCAAATTTACACTTGAACACAAACAATCAAATAGTAGAGTAAAGCTTGGGGAATTGATCAGCCAATTATTGAATCTCAACGAAGTAGATAAATGTTACTGCTCATAATGGGATAATTTATTGTGGGTAGGACGATAATATATAAAGTAACTTTCTCTCGAACAATTACCTTTTGTATGTTTAATTCTCTCAAACTTCAACACCAATCGAAAGAAGACCAGCTCTTTACCCCCATCAGATTCACTCTTACGAGCTGAATACAAAGGATTGATCACTTGTTTCACTCTTTCGAGCTAAAACCAAGGAAACCCACTACTAAGGATGCTAAGATTGTCACCTTGGTCCCACATCTCTTTCTTGAGCAAGTGCACAACACTGAAATTGACACATGAAGTCACGCAATTCAACCTCGAAACACAGCAACAACTTAGACCCACTTCAAATTAACACCATTCTTTGTGAATAACAAACACCCACTAAGTAAATTCTACAATTGGCTTCATGATCAAAACCCCAAGTAAAGGGTTTTAGCCACTCATCTCAAAAATGAAAGAATCAAAATCAATTATCACTCCCATAGTTGGGTACAAAATGAGAATTAAAGATGAAAATCAATTGATGATCTCCTCTCTTACAAAATCTATCTCAAAATCTTGCTAAGAATCACTCACTAAACCCTTTGGTAGTATTTTTTCTCTATGTAATTCCTTCCTCTTTTTCTGAATAATTTTCTCTCTCTAGCCAAAACTAATTTAAACAAGGCTGAAGTGTCACTGCGTATGAAAACTCGGCGAAGTAAGTTGGATGATGCTCATATATCAACAAATCGCTGATTGTTCTTCATCTAGCCTTCATTTTTTGATTTTCCTTTGTCCGGCTACTATAACTTTAGGCGATCCAAGTCGGGATCACCAACTCACTCCGCGATTCACCCTTTATGCTTCCATCTCGCCCATCAACACTTGCTTGAATCTCCTTTAGTACTTTTGGTGACCTGGTTGTCCTTCACCGACTAGATCGACGATATGCCGCGTATAGTTGCTACTCGTCGAATTTTCCCTCATTTTAGCTCCAGCATTCTGTAACTTTAGGCGGTATCTTGGCGAGTTGGCGATTCGCTGAATGACATTTTAGCGATTCGCCGAATGACATCATCGATCATCTTGCCTTTATTTCTTCATTCCTTTAGCTTGCTTTGTTCATTTCTACCCAATAGTGTCCATGCTTTGTCTCTAACTCCAAATACCTGAAACTCAAGGATTTCCATCCGTTATTGAGACAAAATATGCATTTGAGGACACTAAATCTATCAAAATAAAGCCTTAAAAGAGTCCAAATCGTGGACTCATCAACTCCCCCAACTTAAACTTTTGCTTGTCCTCAAGTAAAACTCAAGTTCGGCAGTTCAACAAGGATGTCTCAAATAGTGCTACATAAGACTAATCATAAATGCACACAAAAAGATTCAACTTACTCATACAAGGATAAATTGTGCACTCAAAGATTCAAGTTGTGACTCACCATTACCAAAGAATCTCAAGCTCACAATACTTGCTTCAAATGCAAGTTCAAGCTTAACAAAGGAAATCAAATGCCCTTACACAAAGAATGATTCCATATTCATACACAATGGTTCAAGAATTTAAAGTTCCGGAATCAAGATCAACACTCACACTCACAAACATAAACGCAATGCATAATTTCACCCATAATTTTTCCCTTAATTTCCAATCAACTTTTGTTTCAGCTCATTCAAGATCAAAAAGGTCTTTTCAAGGCTTGTAATGAGGCTGAGTGTAATGGTATGGTTATTTAGGCTTATAGGCTGAAATCCTCATGAATTGTGATGTGAACAACACCTTCTTTCCTTCTCTTTATTATTTTCACTCAATCTCAAAAGTCACCTCTTATTCCTCTTCCATGGTTCATTGGAAACCCCATTTTCTTTGTAATTCCGCAACCTTATTTCACAACTTTTTCTTTCTTTTACTTTTTCAATCTTTTCTTCTTTTTCTCTCTTTGTTTATATGGAGGGGTTTCATTTTTCTCAAAACATGGGCAAAAGGGGCTTCTTTGCATTTTGTTGCTTTACCTTTTCTTTTCACCACACCCCCAACTTAGGGTTTTGGCCTAAGTTGGCTATTCACACAAACTAGAAATCATGAGGATTATGGGTAATGGATCGATAAAAGGTCACAATGATATCAAGTTTCTTCCAAGAAAAAGTTAAGGCTCAAATGGTGCTCAAAAGAGGTTCACACACTCGTAAGGTAAGCCACAAAAGAGGTATAATGTCAAATTGGTTCACACTCTTTAAATTTGCCTAAAATCATCTCAAGAAATTGCATCACTTAGTCAGCTGGACCAACGGGGCAAATTCTAGGTGTCACACATGGTTCACGATAAGCTCATTACACAAGGCATTGACACCAATGTCAAACAAGATTCCACACTTTCGCTAGTGTGAAATGTTCATTACAAAAGACTACATTCGATACTTGTCTAGTCACAATGAGATGCAAAAAGTTCACATATTATTTTTGTAAATTCCATTGGCCTCGTTGTAGCCGCACATTCATTTTTGTTCGATTATGAGCACTATTCAAGTCATCAGTATTGATCAAACCGATACTCAAATTTGCACAAGAACAACCACATTCCACACAAACAAGGGGTATCAAAACTAGGAGAAGGTTCGCTAAGGACACTGGGTAATCTCTACACCCCCACCAAAAGCAGTCAGCATTGTCCCCAATGTGGGTAGAGAGCGGGCATTTACCGCAAATAAAACAAAATAGGAATAATAAATAAAAACTGACAAGAAATGAAAACAATATAGTGTGTAAACAAGTAGAGCACGGTAACGAGGAATCTTCACTAAATGCCCAGTTGGCAATAGAGTGAAATGGTTGCCGAATACTTCGGCGATGCGCCTAATGTTCTTTCGATCGCCCTTAGTTCCAGTAGACTACACTCCCAGAGAAGACAGGTTTGCAAAGATTTAAGGGATCGCCAAATAGATCAGCGATCCGCATATTGAACATAGAGCATCGCAGGTCGATCCTCGAGGAACGTTGTCCGCGTTGATTAGAAAGGGCGAGAAAAATCAGGTCGCCTAAACACATCGGCGATACGCCGACTGGTGAAGGTGTCCTGCCGAATGTTCCAGAGTCTCACTCTCATTTTTTAGATCCATAAGGCGAACCAAATTGTGCTCATCGAAATGGTTTGGCGACTCACCAAGATGACTTTTGTCTCGCTCATGATCCCACTCGTACAAAATCAACACACATTATTTAAAACGCTAACACTTGGGTTGCCTCTCAAGAAGCGCCTTATTTAACATTGTGGCACGACGTGGAAATGCTCTCAAGCATCTTCCAGGTACACCACCTCAATCAAAGAAATCTCCTAGTATTCTCCAAAGTATAGTTTTAATCATTACCCATTCACCTTAAATGCATGTCCCTCTTGACCCTCAACTTCTATGGCACCATTGGTGAATACTCTTTTCACTCTAAATGGTCATGACCATTTGGACTTGAGTTTTCCAGGAAAAAGTCTAAGTCGGGAGTTGTATAGTAACACCCAATCTCCGACCTTAAACTCTCTTTTAAGTATTTTTGCATCGTGCCACTTTTTCATGTTTTCCTTGTAGAGAGCTAAATTTTTGTAAGCTTTAAACCTGAATTCGTCCAATTCGTTTAACTGCTCTACTCTCTCTTTTGAGGTTTTTGTCCAGTCCAAATTTAGAGCTTTCAATGCCCACATTGCTTTGTGTTCTAACTTGACTGGTAGATGGCAAGACTTCCCAAAAACGAACTGATACAGAGACCAATTTGAGTTTTGTAAGCGGTGCGATATGCCCATAGTGCGTCATAAAGCTTTCGAGACCAATTAGTCCTATTAGCATTCACTGTCTTTGCCAGGATGCTCTTGATTTCTCAGTTTGATACTTCAACTTGACCACTTGTTTGGGGATGATAAGGAGTTGATACTTTGTGTTTCACCCCACAATTACTCAATGCAGTTGAGAACCACTTATTGCAAAAATGGGAACCACCATCACTGATAATAGCTCGAAGAGTACCGAATCTAGCAAAGATGTAACGTTTTAGAAATTAAACCACACTTCTCCCTTCATTGTTTGGAAGTGCAACAAGTTCTACCCATTTAGAAACGTAATCTATAGCCACAAAGATATACTTATTACCAAAGGAACTCACAAATAGGCCCATGAAATCGATTCCCCAAACATCAAATAGTTCGACTTCTAAAATGGGAGTAAGGGGTAACTCGTGTCTTTGAGATACTCCACGTTGCTTCTGACATTGGGTGCATTTCTTCACAAATTCATGCGCGTCTTTGTAGAGGGATGGCCAGTAGTATCCACTTTGGAGGACTTTAGCGGCTGTATGCACACCGCTATGATAGCCCCCAACCGGTGAAGCATGACAAGCATGGAGAATTTCCACCGCTTCTTCTTCCGAAACACACCGTCTGATGATATGATCCGCATATTCTCGAAACAAGTATGGTTCATCCCTAAAGTACTTTTTAACGTCGAACATGAACTTCTTTTGTTGGTAGAAGTTCAGATTATTCGGCATTAATCCGCACACTATTTAATTGGTGAAATCTGCATACCAAAGAGTTTGTTTGAGAGTTAGTGCAAACACTTGATCATCGGGGAAGGAATCGTCTATGTCAACCTGAGGCACATCATTCTCCTTGCCCTCTAACTTGGATAAGTGGTCAGCAACCTAATTTTTCCAACCTCTTCAATCTTTGAGCTCAAAGTCAAATTCTTGCAATGGGAGCACCCACCTTATCAACCTTGGTTTTGCATCATTCTTTGCCATTAGGTAACAGAGTGTAGCATGATCAGTGTGAACAATTACTTTAAGACCTAGCAAGTATGCTCAGAATTTCTCAAATTCATAGACTACCACAAGCAACTCTTGTTCAGTCACGATATAATTACGTTTAGCACTGTTTAGAGTCTTGCTTGCGTAATAAATTGAGTGAAAAAGTTTATTGCGTTTCTGCCCCAGCACAACACCCAATGCCGTTCCACTTGCATGACACATTACTTTGAAAGATTCTAACCAATCAGGACTGATAATGACTGGGGTTGATACTAATTTTTCCTTCAAACACCGGAAAGCCATCATACAAGCATCATCAAAATGGAATTTCACTTTTTTCTCTAAGAGTTTGCATAAAGGATGTGCAATCTTTGAGAAGTCTTTGTTGAATCTCCGGTAGAACCCAGCATGTCCTAAGAAACTACGAACCCCTTTTACCAAAATTAGTGGTGGTAATTTCTCAATAACTTCAACCTTTTCTCTATCAACCTCCAACCCCTTTTGCGACACCTTGTGACCAGGTACTAGTCCTTCTTTAACAATGAAGTGACACTTTTCCCAGTTGAGGACCTAGTTCGTCTCCACACATCTTTGGAGAACTTGTCCTAAGTGTACTAAGCATGTCTCAAAGGTATCACCCACAATTGAGAAATCATCCATAAATACCTCCATTGAATCTTCTACCATCTCGATTAAAATCGATAGCATGTAATATTGGAAGGTTGCTGGAGCATTGTATAACCCGTAAGGCATCCTTTTAAAGTAAAAAGTCATATGGGCATGTGAAGGTGGTTTTCTCTTGGTCTTCCGGTGCGATGGAGATTTGGTTGTAACTGGAATACTCATCCAAAAAGCAGTACCAACCCCTCTCTGATAGCCTGTCAAGCATTTGATCCATGAACGTCATAGGAAAGTGATCTTTTTCCAGTCCATGAATTTAACTTTTGATAATCCATATATACTCTCCACCCGGTCACCGGTCTAGTCGGCACAAGCTCCTCCTTTTCATTTGGGACTACGGTGATACCTCATTTTTTCGATACACATTGCACCTGACTTACCCATTTGCTTTCTCCAATAGGGTAAATCATACCTGCGTCCAACCACTTGATGATCTCCTTTTTACCACTTCTTGCATTGGTGGGTTCAATCTCCACTGATGCTCAACACTAGGCTTACACTCATTATCAAGCTGGATTTTGTAAGTACAAACACCGGGAGGGATACCCACTATATCAGCGATGGTCCATCCTATAGCTTTTATATGTTTTCGCAACACTTCAAGGAGTAGTTTCACCTGCCATTCAAGCATGTCAGCTGCAATGATCACTAATAAAGTGTTATTTTCCCCTAAGAAAGCATATCGGAGATGAGAGGAAAGTGCTTTCAATTCCAGATTGGGTGGTACTTCTGTTGATGGCTTTGGGGGAGGACTCTCTCTATTTTTTAGGTTAATATCAACCTTGATTGTAGTCTTTGAATACCCTCCTAAACCTGTAAAAGCAGCTACTACCTCCTCATAGCCCTGGATTTTGGATTCATCATAATTAGTAAGTACGGCTTCAAGGGGTTTATTCATGCACATCAAATGGTTTACACT
The DNA here is from genome assembly GCA_036250505.1 of Solanum acaule. Lineage (NCBI taxonomy): Eukaryota > Viridiplantae > Streptophyta > Magnoliopsida > Solanales > Solanaceae > Solanum > Solanum acaule. Next base: position 29,597 of record JAJOOR010014102.1, on the reverse strand, counting down.
AGCTACCGCTTCATCGATAATATCATTAGTAGACACTACATGAATATCACTTGGGTGTTTCATCGATAATATCTTCATGCTTTTGAGCATCTTCATTTTCTATCACATTTCTTATTGCCACCTTTTTGCTATGAGTAACCACAGCTAGCCCTCTATCGTCATCTTCATTGTTATCTTTGGTTTCAATTGAGCTGATAATAAACTCAGTTGTCCTTCAAGTGTCTTGATGGCATCAGCATGAGAGTTCACTTTACTGTTCAATGATGAAAAGTCATCTTTCATCCCTTTCAACAAATCATCCGAACCTTCAACTTTGTCAAGTATGCATGACAACAAGTCATTCACCCGGGGACTGGTTGCACTCCTTTTTTATTTTTGGCTTTCACTTGAGTGAGTATGGTTCTCTTCATAATCATCTTCTCTTCTCCAATAATCATTTTACTCGGCCCAATCTTGATTGTATCTCCTTTGTTGTTCTCCCTTATAATAGTTCCAACCTTGATTTTCGCCTCACTGTAGATAGCGTGGGTGGAAACTCTCCTCATATCTCTTAGAGTTCCAACCTTGATTCTCCCCCGGCCTTGAGTTACTGAAAGAAGAAGCCTTCTCAACTCTAAACACTTCACATGTCCCCTTCATGTGCTCTTGTAGAACTTCCATTTGGGTCAACATCTTCTTGATGCTTTCATCCCTCTCTCTCTCTTTATCAAGTTGTTCTTGCGTTAATCTAAAATGAAATAGAGACTTGATCCTCCTTGGTGTACCACACTTGGTTTATTATAGTCCTGTCATCCAGAAGAAACGAAGCTACCTCAAATGATTGTAACATTATTCCTCCTCGTACCAATTGATCAGCCACTCCAATATTAACCGAATCAAAACTCCGGTAGAAATATTGAAGTAACAAATCATTTGGTAGCCCATGAGTTGGTCATTTAAGTAGGAGCGTCTTGAATTTCACCCACATTTCATGGATAGGTTCCCCCTCCCATTGCTTGAAACTTTGAATTTCATCTCTAAGTTCCATCATCCTTGATGGAGGAAAGAATCTTGTGTTAAATGCTATAACCAGCTCCTCCCATGATGTAATGGAATTGTTTGGTAACTCGGCTAACCACTTATTAGCTTCTCCCGTTAAGGACAATGGAAATAACCACAGCTGAATTGAATCTTGAGACACATTTTTGAATGAAAAAGGGCTGCAAACCTCTGTAAAATTTCTCACATGCTCATGTAGGTCTTCGTGATCTAGCCCACCATATAGTCCCCGCATTTGGAGAACATAAAGAGTTGTACTAGTGACTTCAAACATCACATTCTCATCAGTTTGTGGGATGCAAATAACACCCATTCCACCCGATTGAGCTGGATTATAGACACTATTGATGTCATCTATACCATATCGATGACCTGCTTGGCTGTCATTCATCTCTTCCCCACTCATGTTCACTTCTACGTAGTCTAACCAATACTTTCACAAGGCAGCCAAAACTAATTCAACTACAGCCAACGAATTTGAGAGTGTCAAATCTTTAATTAAAAATTCTAAGTAACGCTACTCCCCGGCAGCGGTGCCATTTCGATTAACCTATCAAGGAATTTCATCCAATACTAAATGCCAACGATCGTTCGTCAGTAAAATAACCCAACTACGTGAGTTGGGGTCGATCCCACAAGGAGTAGTACTTTCTTCAAATTCAATAATCAAAGTAAAATGACAACCTCTTCAATCAAACAATTCTTGCACAATTAATGTTCAACTCTCAAATTTCAGGTTTTACCTATCAATCCCAAATTTACACTTGAACACAAACAATCAAATAGTAGAGTAAAGCTTGGGGAATTGATCAACCAATTATTGAATCTCAATGAAGTAGATAAATGTTACTTCTCATAATGGGATAATTTGTTGTGGGTAGGACGAACTATATATAAAGTAACTTCTCTCGAACAATTACCTTTTCTATGTTGAATTCTCTCGAACTTCAACACCAATCGAAAGAAGCCCAGCTCTTTACCCCCATCAAATTCACTCTTTCGAGCTGAATACAAAGGATGGATCATTTGCTTCACTCTCTCGAGCTGAAACCAAGGAAACCCACTACTAAGGATGCTAAGATTGTCACCTTGGTCCCACGCCTCTCTCTCGAGCAAGTGCACAACACTGAAATTGACACACGAAGTTGCGCAATTCAACCTCAAAAAATAGCAACAACTTAGACCCACTTCAAATTAACACGATTCTTTGCGAATAACAAACACCCACTAAGTAAATTCAATAATTGGCTTCATGATCAAAACCCCAAGTAAAGGGTTTCAGCCACTTATATAAAAAATGAAAGAATCAAAATTAGTTATCACTCTAATAGTTGGGTACAACATGATAATTAAAGATGAAAATCAATTGATAATCTCTTAAAATCTAGCTAAGAAACACTCACTAAACCCTTTGGTAGTGTTTTCTTTCTAAGTGATTCCTTTCTCTTTTTTCTGAATAATTTTCTCTCTCTAGGCAAAACTAATTTTAAAAAGGTTGAAGTGTCACTGCATATGACTACTCGGTGAAGTAAGTCGGGTGTTGCTGAGAGATCGGTGAATCACCGATTATTCTTCATCTCACCTTCATTTTTTGCTTTTTCTTGGTCTGGCTACTGTAACTTTAGGCGATCTAGGTCGGGATCACCGACTGACTCCGCGATTCGCCCTTTATCCTTCCATCTCGCCCATCAACACTTGCTTGAATCTTCTTTAGTACATTTGGCGAACTTGTTGTCCTTCACCGACTAGATCGGCGATACGCCGAGTATAGTTGTTGCTCGCCGAATTCACCCCCATTTTAGCTCCAGCATTCTGTAACTTTAGGCGGTATCTTGGCGAGTTGGCGATTCACCGAATGACATTTTGGCGATTCATCGAATGACATTTTGGCGATTCACCAAATGACATCATCGATCATCTGGTCTTTATTTCTTCATTCCTTTAGCTTGCTTTGTTCATTTCTGCCCAATAGTATCCATGCTTTGTCTCAACTCCAAATACCTAAAACGCAAGGATTTTCATCAGTTATTGAAACAAAATGTGCATTTGAGGACACTAAATCTATCAAAATAAAGCCTTAAAAGAGTCCAAATCGTGGACTCATCAGCTTCCATTTTGGGCATGATTCAGACAGCCCTTGTTGATGCTGTGACACCTTTGAGTGCTAGCATTGATGCCTTTTAAGCTAGGATAGCAGTGTGTGAGCATGGCCAAGGGGCCACCGAAGAGGTGATGACTCTAAAGGCTGCTATTGCTGCGCTGAGGAGAGATGTGGACCAGCTGAAGTCCACCGACATGTCCATGATTTTCAAGACGGATGAGAAGAGGCTTGGGGTTGCTGAGGAGGCTTCTTATGAGGGCCTTACGGAGACTAAGGAGGCCATGGTAGATGCAGCTGCGTAGGCTTCTTTGGCAGACACACCCTTAGCTGACCCTAGTTGACCTACTACGGTTGATGTGACTCTGAGCACTGATTCCCAAGATCAGAGTGTTGCACCGGGTACTGATGCCCCGATAGATGGAGCGAATATTTACACATAACCCTTTTTTACCTCCCTATATGTCTTATTTTTGTTTGACTTTTAGATATTTTATTGCTTGCATTTGAGGACAAATAGCTTCTGTTTGTGGTGGGGTGAGGCTCACCTTTTGTGACTATTGTTCTGTCTATATATTTGGGTTTTTGAGCTATAAATTGTGTTGATACTGTATTTTGTGGGTGATTGAGCTTGTGGTTCCTTGCTTTAATTACAAATAATTTTTGGAACCTTCCAAATTTTTTTTTGTGCCACCTCTTGTTTGTGTTTGAATGTGGCTGTTCTCTTGCAAATTTGAGTATCGGTCTTGATCAATATCGATGACTTAAATAGTGCTCATAATCGAACAAAATTGAATGTGTGGCTACGATAAGGCCAAATGAAGTTGCATAGTCAATATGTGAACATTTTGCATCTTGTTGTGACTAGCCAATTATCAAATTGAGTCTCTTGTGATGAACAATGCACACTAGAGAAAGTGTGGAGTCTTGTTTGACATTGGTGTCAATGCCTTGTGTGATGAGCTTACCGTGAACCATGTGTGATGACACCTAGAATTTACCCCGTTGGTCCTACTCACTAAGTGATGCAATCTCTTGAGATGATCTTAGGAAACTTTGAAGAGTGTGAAACAATTTGACATTGTACCTCTTTTTGTGGCCTACCTTGTGAGTGTCTGAACTTCGATTGAACACCTTTTGAGCCTTAAACTTTTCTTGGAGGAAACTTGATGAAATTGTGACCTTTCTTTATCGATTACCCATATTCCTCATGATTTATGGTTTGTTTGAATAGTCAACTTAGGCCAAAAACCTAAGTTGGGGGTGTGGTGAAAAGAGAAGGTAAATCAAGAAATGCAAAGAAGTCCCCTTGACCTATGATTTTGAGAAAGATGGAACCCTTCCATACAAAAAAAAAAGAGAAAAAAAAAGAAAGGAATGAAAAAATTGTGGAATAAAGTTGTGAAAGTGCAAAGAAATTGGGGTGACTTTTAAGCATGAATGAGAATGATGAAGAAAAGGAAAGAAATAATTGTTCATACCACATTTCATGAGGATTATAGCCATTGAACCTAAATGACCATACCTTTGCACTCAGCCCCGTTACAAGCCTTGAAAAGACCTTTTTGATCTTGAGTAAGCTGAAACAATTGTTGGTTGGAAAATAAGGGCAAACATATGGGTAAAATCATGCATTGTGTTTATATTTTTGAGTGTGAGTGTTGATTGTGATTCCGGAGCTATAAGTTGTTGAACCATTGTGTGTGAATATGGAATTATTCTTTGTGTGAGGGCATTTGAGTGCTTTTGTTAAGCTTGAACTTGCATTTGAAGCAAGTATTGTGAACTTGAGAATCTTTGATAATGGTGAGTTACAACTTGAATCTTTGAGTGCATAATTGATCCTTGCATGAGTAGGTTGAGTCTTTTTGTGTGCATTCATGTTTGAGTCTTGTGTAGCACTGTTTGAGACATCCTTTTTGAACTGCTAAACTTGAGTTTTACTTGAGGACAAGCAAAAGTTTAAGTTGTGGGTGTTGATGAGTCCACGATTTGGACTCATTTAGGGCTTTATTTGGATAGATTTAGTGTCCTCAAATGCTTATTTTGTGCCAATAACTGATGTAAATTCCTTGATTTCCAGGTATTTTGATTGAGGAACAAAGCATGGACACTAATGAGCAAAAATGAACAAGGCAGCTGAAAGAACGACGAAAAGAAGGCCTGTTGATCACCTAATCCATTGGGTGAGTCGCTGAGTGGCTATTACCTCACCTAAAGTTCTAGTGTGCCAAACCCTGAAGGAGAAAATCACGTTGGCGAGAGAAAGGAGCAGTCAGCGAATCGCTGAACGGTTCCGCGATGCAGTATTGGATCGCCCAAAGTTACAGAACTTGAGGATGCTGAAGGCCAAAGCAAAAAGGCGATGGAATTGACCAAAGGGTGGATCGCCGAGTTGATCGGTGATCCCAACTTATTATGGTGAATCCATGTCATGGATTCTTGGGGGATTTTAACCTAAAAACAATAATAAATAATCAATTCAATAATAATATAAAGTAACTAAATCATTAGAATCGTTTTTGAAAGGAATCCATGACATGGAGTAAAACCCTGGCTTTTGGGGAATTACTAGTTTTGAAATTGAGTTTGGAGGGACTCCATGGGTGAAGACTATCAATGGATGAAGGACTACCATACCTTAGCTATGAATCTCCAAAGAAATTGAGTATAAAACCTTGCTCCTTCAAACCCTAGCTCCACTTTCTTCTTCTTCTTCCTTGAAGTTTTAGAGAGAATATTTGGGGAAAAGTAGGCTTTGATTTGGGATTTTGGAATTATGAGGAAAATGACTTAATTTAGGGGTCTTAAATCATTATATTGTTAGTCTAATTTAGGGTAAAATGACATCACTAAATATTAACTAAAACCGAAAACCCCCATAATACCCCTAAACTAAACTGCCAAAAAGTAGTTCCAGGCCTCACCTACGCCCCATTACTGACGAACTGTGGTTGGACCCACGGCCCGTGTTGGTGACATGGTTTGGGGTTCTGGGACTTGGTTCCTAGGGCCTTTGCCTATGGCCCCTCACCCACGAGGCGTGGGAGGACCTACGGGGTGTGGGTTTCCCTCATGGGTCACTGCCGAGGCAACCTCCTTAGGGTCTTCCTCAAGGACCCATGGTTGGTCCTTAGGGTTTGAACCTTGCCATTCTAACACAAAAACATTTATTTTAAGGTATGAGGAGGCACATTCAAGACTCTAAACCTAATGTCTAGGTCTATTTTAGCCTACTAGTTTCCGAGGTGTTACAGGGACTTGGTTTTTTTTGAGCCATGGACCTACGGAGCTCATCTACGGGCAGTGGACCAATCCACGGGGCGTGAGTCCTAGTCGTAGTTCACTGCCTCCTACTACCTCTGATGGTGCCCATCCACGAGGCTGACCCACAAGCATGGGTCTGACCACGAGGCGTGGTTTGCCCTCATGGGTGGCACTAGGAAGTTCTGAAAATTTGGCTAGTTTCCCTCTTTAGGCTACGTGGTGTTAAAATATCTCCCCCTTGGGATCATTCGTCCTCGAATTAAATTCTAAGCATGTTTTTAAACAGAAAGACTCAAGACTAGTAGTCTATCATGCATGCAACTTATCTAAATGCACACAACTAAGGAGGAAACATCAACTCCAAGACAAGCATACTCAATGCCCTATAAGGAAGTATGAACTACATCTAACAACCCAATATGCCTGAAATTTTCAGATTTCTTACATTCAAGGAGGCACTATCATATCCAAACTTAAAAGCATGTTCAATACAATCTCATGGAGCTCATATGCAACTTAATCTCAAAAAGCATATTCAAAACATGTTCACTAACTCATCTCATGAAGTCTATAGGAAACTAATATTCAATGCACAATAACATGAGGAAAATAATTCACATAAGTCATTTATTTCACAAGTTAAGCAATTCATAAACATGCATATAACGAAATCATGGAAACACATAAAACACATTTGACTTCTAAACATAAAACAAACCAAGAGGAAATTCATTACCTCAAGCTAGAATAGGAGGAAAAAGATGAGGATAGCAAGACTTCATATCGGCCTCGGCCTCCCATGTAGCACCCTCAACTAAGTGGTTTGTCCTCAAAACATTCATGGAAGCTATTTCCTTATTTCTCAATCTCTTAACTTGCCGGTCTAGAATCTCAACCGGGACTCCCTCATATGAAAGGTTCTCATCAATTCCCAACCCTTTAAGAGAAACTATGTATGTTAGATCTCCAACACACTTCTTAAGCATTGAAAAATGGAAAACAGGATGCACCATTTTTAAATCATTTCGCAAATCCAACTCATAAGCAACCTTACCCACACATCTCAAGATTTGATACGGGCCTACGTATCAAGGACTAAGTTTCCCTTTCTTGCCGAATCTCATCACAAACTTCAAGGGAGAGATTTTCAAATAGACTCAATCGCTAACCTCAAACTCTAGGTCTCTTCTTCTAACATCAGCATAGGACTTTTGTAGGCTTTGGGTGGTTCTCAACCTCTCTCTAATGAGCCGGACTTTCTCCATAGCCTCATGAACCAATTTGGGTCTAATCAATACACATTCACCTACTTCAAACCACCCTATATGAGATCTACACCTCCTACCATAGAGAGCTTCAAAGGGGGCCATACCATTACTAAAATTGTAGCTATTATAAGCAAACTCTATTAGTGGCAAGTGATCATCCCAACTTCCCTTGAAATCGATGACATATGCTCTCAATATATCCTGTAAAGTTTGAACCATTCGCTTCGCTTGCCCATCGGTTTGTGGGTGAAAAGTTTTGCTAAGCTTAACCTTAGTGCCAAGTCCTTTTTGGAATGACTTCCAAAACTGAGATGTAAACTGAGTACCTCTATTAGAGGTAATGGACAAGGGCACAACATGCAGTCTTACCATTTTGGTTAGATACAATTTGGAATAGTCTTCCGCCGAATAAGAAACCTTGATGGGAAGAAAATGTGCTGATTTTGTCATCCGATCTACAACCACCCAAATAGAATCATTTTGACGTCGGGTGCGAGGTAAACCAACTATAGAGTCCGTATTTAAATCTTCCCACTTCTAAGTGGGGATACTAATATATTGAGTTAAACCTCCCGGTTTCTGATGCTCAACCTTGACTTGTTGACAATTCAGACATTTGGCCACAAATACCGCAGTATCCCTCTTCATCCCATTCTACCAATAGACTTCTCGTAAATCAAGGTACATCTTGGTGGCTCCCGAGTGAATAGAATATCGAGAACTATGGGATTCTGCCAAAATCTATTCTCTTTGCTCATCTACATTTGGAATACATAAACGACCTTGGTATCTAAGTGCCCTATCTCCCCCTTGGGAGAAAGCCTCAACAAACTTCTTGAGTACCGCTTCTTTCAATTCTACCAAAGTTGGATCAAGACATTGCTTAGCTTTCACATCATTTACAAATGATGATTCAGAACCATTATGGACCATGACACCACCCTTGTGGCAATCTACCAAACGAACACCCAATCGGGACAATCTATGCATATCTCGTGCCAACATTTTTCTATCATCATCAACATGTGCAACACTATCCATAGACAACCTATTAAGGGCATCCGCCACTACATTAGCTTTGCCGGGGTGATAAAGAACACTCATGTCGTAATCTTTCAATAACTCAAGCACCTTCTTTGGTGAAGATTCAAATATTTTTGACTAAACACATATCGCAAACTCTTGTGGTTGGTGAAAACATTAACATGAACCCCATACATAAAATGCCTCCAAATCTTTAAGGCAAATACGACTGACGCTAATTCAAGGTCGTGAGTAGAATAATTCATCTCATGGGTTTTAAGTTGCGTTGAAGCATAGGTAATCACCTTACCATTTTTCATAAGCACACATCCTAACCCAACTCTAGAGGCGTCACAATATACCACAAAAACCATCCGTACCTTCCGGTAAAGTCAACACCGGAGCAGAAGTAAGTCTATCTTTCAACTCTTGGAAACTTTTCTCACAAGCATCCGACCATATAAACTTAGCCTTTTTTTGAGTCAAGGCCGTCAAAGGAGAATCAATGGAGGAAAACTCCTCAACAAACCTTCTATAATGAACGGCCAAACCTAAGAAACTTCTGATATCTATCGATGATAGAGGTCTAGGCCAACTCTTTGCCACATCTATCTTAATCGGATCCACCTCAATACCCTTGCTTGAAACAATATGGCCTAAGAAAGCCACAGACCTTAATCGAAATTCACATTTGCTAAACTTTGCAAAAAGTTGTTGGGCCTTGAGGATTTGTAACATGATCTTCTTATGATCAATATGCTCATTCTCACTTCTTGAATAGATCAAAATATCATCGATAAACACGATCACAAACATGTCAAGATATTCCCTAAACACTCGGTTCATCAAGTCCATAAACATCGCCAGAGCGTTAGTCAAACCAAAAGGCATCACTAGAAACTTATAGTGTCCATATCGGGTTCTAAAAGCTGTTTTTGGAATATCTTCTTTTTCACCCTTAATTGGTGATAACCCGATCAGAGATCAATCTTAGAGAAATAACTTGCCCCTTGAAGTTAGTCAAATAAATCATCTATCCATGGGAGAGGATACTTGTTCTTAAAGGTCACCTTGTTCAATTATCGATAATCAATACAAATATGAAGGGACCCATCTTTCTTCTTAACAAAAAAACTAGAGCACCCCATAGAGAGATACTTGGTCAGATGAAAGTCTTATCCAACAAATCCCTCAATTGTTCTTTCAACTCCTTAAGTTTCGCCGGAGCTATTCTATAAGGAGGAATAGAGATAGGTTGCGTATCTGGGAGAATGTCAATACCGAAGTCTATTTCCCTTTCGGGAGAAATACCATGTAGATCATCTGGGAACACCTCTGAAAACTCATTCACAACAGGGACCGACTCAAGAGTGGGGGTTTTGGAATCCATATCTCTCACCCTAACTAGATGGTACAAACAACCCTTAGAAATCATTTTTCTAGCTTTAAGACAAGAGATAAACTGACTCTTAGCCATAGAATTTCCCCCTTTCCACTCTAGGATAGGCTAATTTGGAAACTGGAATTTGACTACCCGAGTTCTACAATCGATAAAAGCATAACAAGAGTGCAACCAATCCATACCAAAGATAACATCAAAATCTAGGATATCTAGCTCTACCAAATCAACAAGAGTAACTCTATGGGATAAGGAAACGAGACATCCTCTATAGACCCTCTTAGCCACTTGGACCGGATGAAGGGTAGGGTTGCGCCCTACGACAAGTATCTTCCTCATTCTTAGCAACTGAAGGACAATTCCTTATCTTGTGATCTGTCTTACCACATCCAAAGCAAGCATTGGAACCCGCTAGACACTTACTCTCATGATTTCTCCCATATTTAGCATAAGTAGGCATTGAGGACCTATTACCACCATCTCCTTGAGGTTTAGGGTTAGACACCCTTTCATTGTTAGACCTTGGAGGAGAATTAGTAGAACCTTGCCCAGAGAACTTTTGCCAACACCATGAACGACTGCGTCCACCGAACCTAGAATGTGAAAAGTTACCATCATCTACTCTTACCCTCTTTGCCTCTCTAAATCTTTCCTTGAGCTTTTCCTCCTCAATTTTTTGGGAATGCACCATAAGGCAAGAAATGTCCATGTCATGAACAAGTATAGCGGTGCGGTACTCTTTGACAACCAAGTCGGACACTCTCGACACAAACTTACTCATCTTGGTTCTACGATCCGCTACAATATAAGGATCATACTTAGATAGTGAGTGAACCTCAAAGCATATTTTGTTACACTTATATTTCTTTGCCTAAGGTTGATTAATTCAAGTACCTTAGCCTCTCTCATCTCTAGAGGGAAAAATTGATCAAGAAAAGCACTTTTAAACCTTTCCCACTATGTGGGACCTGCTCCTTCCGGCCTTGCCTCTTTCCATTGATTGAACCAAATCTGAGCAACCCCTTTGAGTTGATAAGCGGCTAACTCAACCTTCTGTACCAAAGTCACTCCCATGATAGCAAGTATCTTATAGACCTCATCGATAAATTCTTGAGGATCTTCCTTAACTTTGGAGCCATAAAATTCGGGAGGGTTCATCCTTGTATAGTCCCTAGCTCTTGCCACCACCGTACCCATATTTGGGTTCACGAGGGTTACCACATCTCTATTGGCTTGGGCCGTCACGACTTGAGCCAACACTTGAAAAGCTGACCTAAACTCCACATTCGTCACATTGTCAGTCAAAGGATCAATCAGAGCTTGAGGAGAATCTTGGGGAGGAACCTCTTGAATCATATTGTCTCCCTCAATCCTTCTAGCATTAGTTCATCTAGTAGTCATATCCTGAAAATGATCGGGTAATGAATAGGAGAAAGACTTATAGAGTTAAAACTCCATGTCACGACTTAGAGAGTAAAGAAGTGAAGTTTCCTAAACATCTACTAGCCTCTCCTTCATAAATGTGGCGCGCTTCACACTTATGAACAAGACTCTACCTGACGTGGTTTGAGACATGCTAGAGCCATTCTAAACCTTGTGATTTGATTACCAAGTTTGTCATGACCCAGGGGTACCCCCTAGATGTAACAAGGCGTATAAGACCCCGAGAGGCCTCATACAAGCCACTTAGCATATAATAACATAAAGTAATAAAAAATGGTGCAGAAATCTAAAACATTTCAATACAATCAAAGTCTTTTATAAAACGAGCGGAAGTCTAACATCATTGTCTCAAACCATATAAACAACATGAATAAGGTCATGGGACGCATCCCATACAATAGTCCAAGACATAAAAGAAAGACATAAGAGAAAAGGGTGATCACATCCTCAAACATAATGAGGACTCACCAAAACTTCACTTCCTTGATCAACAAGAGAGCTAGCCACAAGTGTTAGAATCTATGTCGTCGGACCCCACATTTGGTAAGAATGTAGGCAAGAGTATGCGTTAGTACAATTAAGTACTAAATATAATAGCTAGCATAAACAACATAAACATTATGGTTAGCCAATATAATCGATAAGCATAATCAATGCACATAAATAAATATCATAGTAAAAAAGAAATACTTCTCAAGCAACCTTACTCATTATTAATCAAGACTTGGGTCATCACCTCTTAGTGGAAGGTACCTCAAGCAACAATCCAAGCTATTTATCTTCATAATCATACTTCACATTAGTTATGCTTACTTTTAAAGACATGGGGATTCGCCTCATTGCCTAACTTATAAAGGCTAATGGGTATCCACCTCTTGCCTTACTTACCTTAAGATCATGGGTACTCGCCGCTACAATCACATCATATGACACGAGCACTCACCTCCACATCATTTCATAAGGAGCATGCGTACTCACCTCCATGTCTATTCATTATATTAGGAACATAGGGAATCACTTCTTGTTCAATTCTAAGGAGTATGGGAAATCACCTCATATCCTTCTCATATAGAGGTCAAGGGTATTCGCCTCTAGCCTCATGATTTACATAGTCTTTTAGTCTAGATTCATTTTAGGTGAGCAATTCTTTCAACCTAGAATCACTAATGTGAGAAAGACTTTCACATTCAGATATTCATAATTAGGCAATTCATGTGGGAAGTATTCCTTCCTCAACAATAACATCAATTACAAACAATTCATATCATAAGCTTTACTCTCAAAGCCCTAAACCTCATGATCGTCATCTAAGCTTCATTCTAAAGCAATTATAATCATAATTCATCAATCCTATAAGGACAAGCCTAAACCCACAAAGTTTCCCTTCATGGCATTAACCCAATTATATCAATTATAGGTCATAATCATGGAATAGGCATGGATACATGTAATTTCTCTCTAATAACATGTAATTTTACTAATTCAATCATAAGAATTCACAATCCACTTAATTGGATCAACATTCATCATAATCCATAATATTGGAAGAAACCCTAACTAGAATTGGGGATTTAGACTTCACAATTTTGGAATTCTAAGGGAATCCATGGGAGGAAAGAATTCATCGATCAAAAGCCATAATACCTTGGTTACAATGCCCTTAAAACCTTGAAGATTGGATACTTTGAACTTGCCCTAGCTTCAATCTCTTCCTTCTTCTTCTTCTTCTTCTCCTTCTCCTCCTGCTTCTCCTCCTGCTTCTCCTTCTTCTCCTTCTTCTTCTTCTTCTTATTCTTTTTCTCCTTCTCCTTCTTCTTCTTCTTCTTCTTCTTCCCCTTCTTCTTCTCCTTCTTCTCCTTCTTCTTCTCCTTCTTCTCCTTCTTCTCATTTTTCTCCTTCTTCTCCTTCTGCTTCTTCTTCTCCTTCTTTTTCTTCTTCTTCTTCTTCTTCTTCTTCTTCTTCTTCTTCTTCTTCTTCTTCTTCTTATTCTTCTTCTTCTCCTCCTCCTCCTCCTCCTCCTCCTCCTCCTCTTCCTCTTCTTCCTCCTCCTCATTCTCCTTCTTTTTCTTCTCATTCTTCTTCTTCTTCTTCTCCTTCTTCTTCTCCTTCTTCTTCTCCTTCTTCTTCTCCTTCTTCTCCTTCTTCTCTTTCTTCTCCTTCTGCTTCTTCTTCTCCTTCTTCTCCTTCTTCTTCTCCTTTTCCTCCTCCTCCTCCTTTTCCTCCTCCTCCTCCTCCTCCTCCTCCTTCTTCTTCTTCTTCTTCTTCTTCCAGAAAGATAATTTTTTAGAGGAGTTTTGGGTTTTCTTTTGGGATTTTAGAGAATGAACTTAATGGTTTTAATTTGGGTGTAAAAAGTCGTATATAGATTGTCTTGGATTAGTCAAAACGACACCACATTGATTTAATTAAAATTGGAAAAGAACCTTAAGTCCCAAAAAATAACTGCTAGGCCTGACCCATGAGACCACGACTCACGAACCATGGATGGACCTACGTTCTGTCCTGGTCAACCGTTGTTCATGGTCTGATACTTGGTTTTTTGGGCCACGGACATACGCAGCCCAAACCACCGGCCATGGACCCAGCCACGGGGCGTGTGTCCTGGCCGTGGTTCACTACATCTTTCTGCCTCCCATGGTGCCCATCCACGAGGCTGACCCATGGAGTGTGGGTCTGACCACAGGGTATGGTTAGCCCTCGTGGATGGCACTTGGAAGTTTTGAAAATTTGCTAGTTTCCCTATTTAGGCTACGGGGTTTAATAAGTTAGGTGGGCAACAAGATATCAAATGACAGCTCTTGGAATCTTCCTTTCAACGCCACTGAGTTTGCTAAATTTTGAGCTCGTATGAGGGAGATATGACTGTTTGAAGTCGGGTTGTTCAAATAAAGAAAGTTACCTGAAAATAGTAATGGGTAATTTGGTCTTGCCTTACCCAATCAGATTTAATTTGTTTTAGTAAGGTTTTTGGGGTTTACTCTGATTAGGTTCAGTGTTATAATCATAATATACTCCTAGGGTTTTAGTTGAGAGTTCAAGAAGAGGAGAAAAGGGGAGAAAAGTCAAGGTTTCGTCAAGTTCTTGAGGTTTCATTTCGGTTTTCGCCAAGGGTTTGATCCCTAAGAGGTATGTAAGCTTCCATAGTTGGGTTTGTTAACCCACATTCCAACGATGTTAATTTCAGCGTTAAATTCGTTCTAAAACGTTGAAGGTTTGATGTTCTTGACTTGTGTTCTTGAAATTGGCTTTGGTTCTTGACTTTAGATGAGATTGATAAGTTCTTGAGGAAATCATGTCGAATTTAGAGTTGTGTTTGATTAGATTCTTGTGTACATGTATTGGGTATCTAAATCTAAAGAGATATTGCAAAAAAAATCAAATTTAGGCGAATTAGGGTTAGAAAATGATAAAGAAAAAGTTGGACATAAAACAAGTACCGGGTCCGCATCACGGACCTGTTCCTTCAGAGTGAACTTTCCTCTCTACGTCATGGAGAGATCGCAGACCCCACTTTATCAAAATTTATTTCGCGACCAAATATTAAAATGCATCTCTGCGTCGCGGACCTGCTCCCCAGATAGTGTTTTAAAACCATTTTTCATTATTGACTATCTAAAACTCATTTAATCATCACGATATCATTCCTATCATAAATCATAACCTTGAATTCATAATTCAAATTCAAGTTAGATTTAAGAGCCAAGTCTTGAGATTATTTTCGAGTCTTTGTAGAAAGTCCCTTTGACTCTTTTGAAGAGTCTTCTACAAATTCTAATAACTTGTTTAAAGACTTGAACAAATGAATATGAGAATGAAGAGGATGTATTAATAAGTCTAGTTTATCTGTACGAGATCCTTCATATCATGAACCATAACTCTTCAAATCATAATTCAAATTCAAGAAATAGTTAAGAGTAGAGTCCAAGAAAGTAGTTAAGTTCAATTGTGAATCCTTTGAGATCAACTATTTATTTGAACTATGTTCTAAGAAAGTAAGTATGAGAAGGAGAAGAGTTGTATACACAAGTTCCTTATTGTTATGTATACCATCGAGTTGAGTCGTTCATGCCCATAAACTCCGCATGAACTTAGTAAACTGAGCATCTTTGAGAGGAGTACTATCTTCAAGTTCTAAGTCTTGAGTATTGAGTTCCTAATCCCTTTTGAGATTAAATTCCTAATCATGAGACTATTACATGTTACCTATGAAATCCTTCGATTGAGTAGTTCAAGCCCATAGTTCCGCATGAACCTTATGAGTTGAGCAATCTTGAAATGAGAAGTATCATTGAGCCCTTGAGTTGAGTAGTCCATGCCCATAATTCTGCATGACCCCCTCCCTCTAAGTTGAGTATTCTTGAAATGAGTAGTATCATTGATGTTTTGGAGTTCTGAGTGGTTGAGTTCCGAGTATTGAGTTCTATTTATGGTTATTGAAAACCTTGAATTGAGTCGTTCACGTCCATAATTCGGCATGAACCCTATTTTAAGAAGTCCTTTTACAAATTGTTTAAAAACTTGTTTTAAAGACTTGAGCATTGAGTTTGAGAAAGAGTAGAGCTGAGTTCATGTTTCTTTTCATAATATTATATGGGAACTAAGTATTCCCAAAGAGTAAATGTTTTCACATTTAAATAAGAGAGGAAACATCGATTTCCAAAAGAGCTTTTGAGCTATTTTTTGAGTAATAATCTCAAACCAACAAAAGATTTGTGTTAATTTTTAAAAAATATATGAGCTAGTTACATTTTGGGAGTAGTATTGAGCAATGATATGGGGACGAGTTGGAGTTCAGATAATTCAAAGTCTCCATAAACCGTCCAGCCAACATGGGTAGAAAAGGGTCATACATTTTGGATGATTCCTTAATACTTTTAGCATAGACTAGTGGATCCACTTAGTGAGTAGGTTCTATACCCCGACAAATTATAGGACAGCCCTAGCAGCATGCAGCAACACTTTGTATCATCACATAGATCATAGTGATAGTTGTCGGTTAGAGAAACTCCCACAGAGATATTTTGTTTTCTTATATACATAGAGTTATATTGTTTTTTTATATACAAACTGAGTTATTATTATATTCTTCAATACATTGAGTTTCTATCTATTTTTTTAAAAGCTTTCCATATATTGCATCTTTTATTGTTGCTTCATCCTACGTTGAGTTAAGTATCTTGAGTTGAGTATCTAAACTTTGAGTTAAGTATCTTATTCTTGAGTAGAGTTTAGTTGAGTGAGTTGAGAAGAAGTAAGTATGATTTTTTTTTATCAAGTTCAAGCTTATGTTTATGCTTTAGAATTCCCCTTACATGCTCTTACATTCCATGTACTGAGCCATTTGGCCTGCATCATTTCATGATGCAAATACATGTAGCTAGGTTTATCAGCAGGCGCTTTGTTGATACCATTTGTCGTTTGAGTTAGCTATGGTGAGCCTCCTTCCTTTCGGAGGATTTCATCTACATTTAAGTTTTGCTAGGATGTCGTGGGTCTTGTCCCGACATCCATCTTTGCCATTTAGAGGCTTCATAGATAGACAATATAGTTTGAGAAGTCTGATTCATTTATTTTGTTAAATGTTTTGAAGACTTCAGTTGCCTATTTCTGGTGAATTGAATATACTATGGCCACTAACAATGGTTCTCGAGTGTAGGCCACGTCCAGGGTGTAGACTCGAGTTGTGACAAACTTGGTATAAGAGCACAGAGTTCAAGAGTCCTAGGGAGTCTATGAAGTCGTGTTTGTAGAGTACTAGTTATCGGTGTGAAGCACGCCACATCTATAATTAGGATGCAGCAACATTTAAGAACTATCTCACTTCTTTCATACTATTAATCTTGCAATAGAGCAATGTCATAGAGATTCATTCATACTCATGCATTTCTCAAATTCATTCGACTACCTGTCATACTAGAGGTGGTTGAAAAGAAAAGTCGGTCCTTTATCGATGAGTTATTCTTAGAAAGAGTCTTAAGGAAGTCATGAGACTCCAAAGGGGCTTGAGAGAAGCCCATGAGTGAGCTAAGTGTTGAGTTTTAGAGGAATGCACTCATGTTCATATGAATCGTGCATTTGAGCTAAAAGCGATTTGTACACTCTTCCCTAAATCTTATTAAACTGAGACCATTAAGAGGATGGTATGTTTAGAGCTTGGGTAGTATTTTCACCCAAAAAGGTAGCATGAGTTACGAGATCATAAGCAGTAGTAGTGACAGTTCCCAGAGTTAGTGGAGAGTTTGTTGAGGTTTAGTAATCTAAGTAAAAGAGATGGTGTTTTGACAAGCTATGTTACTATAGTCATGCACCTAGTAAGTTAGTAATGAGGAGTTTACCCTTATGGGTAGACTAAGAAGTGATGAGTTGTGAAGATTCTATCATAAGAGGTAAAGTCTGTTGTAGCTAGAAAGGAGTTTGTGATGAAGTAACATTGTGTAGATACTGACCAAGTGTAAGTGTTGAATAGAAGAGCAGGAGTATACATAAGGTGATATACCTAATCTAGGCTTATGAATTTTGAAGGGTAAAACCCTATGGTATTCAGAGGAGGATAACTATTTGAGAGATAATGCGCAGTAAGTGAGTAGGTAGAAGTTAAGTTGTGAAGTCGAATGTGATAGTAAATCGTAAGTATGAATACTAAGAGGTAAGGATTGACTATTTATTATAAGGTCCTAATGGATGAGTGTTTCTGAATTTGTATCCAGTAGTTGTAGGTTAGTATAGTAAGCGAGCAATCATATTGATATTCGGGTTTACTCATAAATATTAAGGTTGAATTTAAGATGAGTGTCATGATCAAAAGAATGACAAAATGAGGGTGATGATGTTAGTCTTAAGATTTGATCTAGAAGACCTGACATAGAGTAGGTGAGGAATTGAGGTGATAAGCTGCAATAAAGATGAGTGGTACAAGTGAGAGACCCTAACGTTTAGATAAGGGCGGTGAAGTATCGCTAAGTCACAAGAGCAAAAAGAGCATTAAGAGGTGTCTTGAGATGGTATGTTACCATATGAGGTTCCAATTGAGTTATAATTTTCCATGTGTTCCAAGATAGCATAATTGAGTTATCAATGTGGAATAGGTCCATAGCTTTCAAGTGTTAGCTTTAGACCCAAGGGGGAGATGATGAGATGAGAAATAAAGTCTAGTGTTGAGAATTTATTAAGGAGCTTGTTAGTAGGAGTCCATGGAGTTGTTAGAGCACTAAGCTTGAATGTGGTGTTGTTAAACATTAGGTGGTTCTTGATATGAGCCCAATGTGGTGGTAAAGAGTAATAGTTTTGGGATGAGATTCCCTATAGAGAGGTATAGAACCCGAACCTAAGGATTTGGTTAAGCTTAAATATAGTAAGAGCATAACATTAGACTCGGACCTTAGTAAGAGTAACCCTATTCCATACCCAGTCCAGTCGTCATTCGAGGACGAATTATCCCAAGGGGGAGATACACCCCAAAATTTCTTTGGGCTAGGACTTGAACCATCCTTCGTAGTGAGAAATATTTTACCAAGGAATTTAAATTTTTCCTAAGTGTTAAGGTCACTAGATGTAGCACCTTGTTTCCCAAAACAAACTAGAGAAAATTCATTCAAGTCATTCCTAGGTTCCTTTAAGTTTTGGGTCAATTTCAAACAACCATAACCTTCAGTACATGATGAGTTAGTTGGGCTACAAGATATCAAATGAAAGGTCTTGGAATCTTCTTTCCAATGGCACCAAGTTTGCTAAATTTCGAGCTCGTATGAGTGAGATATGCCCATTTGAAGTCGGGCAGTCCAAATAAAGAAAGTTACCCGAAAATAATAAAGGATGTTTTGGTCTTTTCCTTACCCAATCAGATTTAATTCATTTTAGTAAGCTTTTAGGGGTCTAATTTGATTAGGTTCAGTTTTATAATCCTAATATATACCTAGGGTTTTAGTTGGGAGTTCAAGAAGAGAAAAGAAGAGAAAAGAGGAGAAAAGTCAAGGTTTCGTAAAGTTCTTGAGGTTTCGTTGCAGTTTTCACCAAGGGTTTGATCACTAAGAGGTATGTAATCTTCTATATTGTAGGGTTTGTTCACCCACATGCCAATCATGTTAATTCCAGCGTTAAATTCGTTCTAGAAAGTTGAAGGTTTGATGTTCTTGAATTGTGTTCTTGAAATTGGCTTTCATTCTTGAGTTTAGATGAGATTGATGGGTTTTTAAGGAAATTGTGTCAATTTTAGAGTTGTGTTTGATTAGATTCTTGTGTACATGTATTGGGTATTGGAATCTAAAGAGAAATTGAGAAAGGGAATTAGATTTAAGCGAATTGGGTTTCGAAAATGAGAAAGAAAAATTCAGACAAAAAACAAGTACCAGGTCCACGTCGCGGAGCTGTTCCTTCAGAGTGAACTTTCCTCTCCGCGTTGTAGAGAGATCGTGGACCCCGCTGGCATAAAATTTATTGCGTGACCAAGTATTAAAATGCATCTTCACATCGCGGACTTACTCCCCAGATAGTGTTTTTCAACTATTTCTCATTATTGACTATCTAAAACTCATTTAATCATCACAATATCATTCCTATCACAAATCATAACGTTGAATTCATAATTCAAATTTAAGGAAGAGTTAAAAGCCAAGTCTTGAAGGTTCTTTTGAGTCTTTTGAGAAAGTCCCTTTAAGTCTTTTGAAGCATTTTCTACAAATTCTAATAACTTGTTTCAAGACTCGAGCAAGTGTGTATGAGAATGAGTAGGATGTATTCATGAGTCTACTTTATCATTATGAGATCCTTCATATCACAAACCATAATTCATGAATTCATAATTCAAGTTCAAGAAAGAGTTAAGAGTAGAGTCCAAGAAAGTATTTAAGTTCAATTGTGAATCCTTTCAGATCAACTATTGATTTGAACTATTTTCCGAGGAAGTAAGTATGAGAAGGAGAAGAGTCGTATACATGAGTTTCATATTGTTATGTAGACCCTCGAGTCGAGCCGTTCATGCCCATAAAATCCGCATGAACTTTGTACACTGAGCATATTTGAGAGGAACAGTATCTTCATGTTCTAAGTCTTGAGTATTGAGTTCCTAACCCCTTTTGAGATTATATTGCTAATCATGGGACTATTACATGATACCCATGAAGTCCTTCAGTTGAGTAATTCATGCCCATAGTTCCACATGAACCTTATGAGTTGAGCAGTCTTGAGATGAGAAGTATCATTGAGCCCTTGAGTTGAGTAGTTCATGCCCAAAACTCCACATGACCCCCCTTCCTTTGAGTTGAGTATTCTTGAAATGAGTAGTATCATTGAAGTTCTTGAGTTCTGATTGGTTGAGTTTCAAGTTTTGAGTTCTAAGTTTGGTTATTGAAAACCTTGAATTGAGTCATTCATGTCCATAATTCGGCATGAACCCTATTTTAATAAGTCTTTTTACAAATTGTTTTAAAACTTGTTTTAAAGACTTGAGCATTGAGTTTAAGAAAAAGTAGAGTCGAGTTCATGTTTCTTTTCAAAAGATTATATGGGAACTAAGTATTCCCAAAGAGTAAATATTTTCACATTTAAACAAGAGAGGAAACACTGATTTCCAAAAGAGCTTTGGAGCTAATTTTTCAGTAATAATTTCAAGCCACAGAAAGAGTTATGTTTTTTTTAAAATATATGAGCTAGTTACATTTTGGGAGTAGTATTGAGCACCGATATGGGGACGAGTTTTAGTTCAGATAATTCAAAGTCTCCATAAACCGTGTAGCCAACATTGGTAGAAAAGGGTCATAATTTTTAGATGATTCCTTAATGCTTTTAGCATAGACTAGTGGATCCACTTAGTGAGTAGGTTCTATACCCCGACAAAGTATAGGACGGCCCTGGCAGCGTGCGGCAAGACGCTGTATCATCATATAACTCATAGTGATGGTTGTCGGTTAGAGAAACTCACACATAGATATTTTGTATTCTTATATACACAGAGTTATATAGTATTTTTATATACAAACTGATTTATTATTTTATTCTTCAATACATTAAATTGCTAGTTATTGTTTTAAAAGTTTTCCGTATATTGCATATTTTATTGTTTCTTTATCCTGAGTTGAGTATCCAGAGTTTAGTCTCATTTCTTTTTGTTGAGTATTTAAACTTTGAGTTTAGTATCTCATTCTTTAGTCGAGTTTAGTTGACTGAATTGAGAAGAGGTTAGTATGTTTCCTTTTTATCAAGTTCAAGCTTTTGTTTATGTTTTAGAATTCCCCTTACAGGCTCGCACATTCCATGTACTGAGCCATTTGGCCTGCATTGTTTTATGATGTAGATACATATAGCTAGGGTCATCAGTAGGCACTTCGTTGATACCGTTTGCAGTTCTAGTTAGCTATGGTGAGCCTCCTTGCTTCAAGAGGATTTCATTTACTTTTCAGTTTTGTCAAGTTGTCGTGGGTCTTGTCCCGACTTCCATTTTTGTCATTTAGAGGTTTAATAGGTAGACAATATAGTTTGAGAAGTCTATTTCATTTATTTTATTAAATGTTTTAAAGACTTGAGTTGCCTATTTTTGGCGAGTTGAATATACTATTTTATTCAGAGTTAATCTTTTGAGTTAAAGCTTTGTATTTGAGTTTCATGAATTTTATTCAGTTTTTAAGCTTTTGTATACTTGAGCTATTCTTTCGCTTGTAGTTAGTTAGGATGAGGGTTCGCTTGGGGACCAACAATGGTTCTCGAGTGCCGGCCACGTCTAGGGTGTAGACTCGGGTCGTGACAGGCCATCTCCGCCTTTTTCACTGGCGTAACTCCCCTGATCATCAAAACCTTATAAACCTCATCAATAAACTCTTAGGGATCTTCCTCAACTTTGGAACCATGAAAATCCGGAGGATTCATTCTTGTGAAGTCCCTCACTCTTGACGCCTTCATACCGACATTTAGGTTCACAAGAACCACTACCTCCCTATTGTCTTGTGCCGTTATGGATTGAGCCAATACCTAAAAAGCAGCCATAAACTCCGCATTCGATAATTGCTCGGCCAAAGAATCAACCGGAACTTGAGGAGCTTGGGGAGGAGCTTCTTGTTCCGTATTCTCCCTCACATTCCTTCTAGTGTAAGCCCTTCGAGAAACCATATCCTGAAGAACATAGGATAAGAATTAGGAGAGAGACCTTATAGAGTTAAACTCTATCGCACGACTTATGAGTAATGAAATAAGTGGAGTTTCCTAATCATCTTATGGCCTCTCATTCATAAATATGGCGCGCTTCACACTCATGAACAAGACTCTACTAGACGTGGCTTATGAGACATCCTATGACCATTGTAAACCTTGTGCTCTGATTACAAAGTTTGTCACGACCCAAGGGAACCCTTTAGATGTAGCATTGCATATAGAATCCCGAAGGACTCCATAAAATCCACTTAGTTCTCATAACACAAGAAATAGAACAATAAGAGTAAAACAATATTCCAAGTCCAAATCATTTTATAAAGCAAAGAGGAAGTCTAATACATCTTTCTCGTCATAACCATCTAATACAATAGAATGAAATTGGGCCTAGCCCATACATCATATCCAAAAAAGAAAATAAATGAAACAAAGTGAAAACAATAAAGTCCATCCTCGAAGCATGAGGACTCACCAAATCTCGGGAATAAATAAAAACACCCACTAGCCACGAAACTGAGCACCCTAAATAACAGACCCTACATTTGGGGAAAATGTAGGCAAGAGTATGCGTTAGTACAATACAATGTACCAAGTATGATAGCCATGCATTAAACATTTAAATCATGCTAAAAGGGACATTTCATTTCATGACATGCAATTGACTAAGCTAAACATGATATAAAGAGTTATAAAACATAAGTCATAAATCTTGGTCAATACAAGCTAACTTCATCTTTAAAACCTTTGAACTCACATGGGATACTTCTTGAAGTAACCTTAGTTCATTATTACTTGTGGGGAATTAACCTTAACTGACATAGAGACCATGTGAGCGATAACATGATCCTTTGGTGTCTCCCACAGTGAAAATGGTTGTCTTCCTTGCCCAAGGTAAGGACCATAAACTTCTAGCTTAAGTGGATCCACTAGATAATCAACCTATGGGGGCACATAGTTATGGGATAAGGATATTGCTACTAGAAATCCGACCTCTACTAATGGGGGAGCATCCATCTCGACTACTACTAACGGGATATCTTACATCTTATCATCAATAACCACTCGGTGCTAAGTATAAATCCCATGGAATAGCCATTTCTTACTTGAATTCATTAATCATGGAAAGGTGCCCTTGGACAACCAAACCATGCTAGTTCATTAGGATATATCTTACTCTTTGATTTAATTAGGTGAGAAGCCTTTCAACCTAAGAATCCTTTCTATGTGAGAAAACCTTTCACATCATGCTATTATGTGTTTAGTGAGAATATCCTTTCACAACACAATATCATCACTGGTACTTTACTCTCAAAGCACCTTTAAGTCCATAGTTTACCTCTTTAGGTTCAAAACCCACTTTCAATCATCAACTCTTAGAAAACATGGGTTAAATATGGATTTCATCATAAATACATGTAAAACATGCAATACATGCTTAATTTCATAAAAGTCTTGCTTTATAATCAAAATTCCACATCATATGATTCATAACTTGAAAACACGGGGATTACATGGGTTCATGAGGTAATAATCATAAAATTATTGTAATTCATCAATTCATGCATAAGAGATCATAATTTAATCATTTAAATCAATAATGAATGGAACCCATGTTAATTGAAGAAAACCCTAACTTAATTGGGGAATTCTACCTTTTGAAATAGAGGAATTTGGAAATTTCATGGATGGAAGGAATCCATGAATGAAAACTATCATACCTTGAATCCAAAAACTAGCCTTCAATGGAGGAATTGAGACCTTGTCTTGAAACCCTAGGTTGAATCTTCTTCTTCTTCTTCTTCAAGTTTCTAGAGAGAGAAATATTTGAGAGCTCTTCTTTTTTGGTGAGTTTAGAGAGAATGATTTCTATTGGGAAATTTCTGGGTAAAATGCTTATATAGGGGTCTTAATGAAGGGTAAAACGACGTAGTATAGGAACTAATTAATTAGGAAAAGACTCAACTACCCCTGAGTTAACTGTCAAATGTCACCGACAAACCGACGGACCAAGTTGATGGACCGTGGTCTGACCCATGACCCATTCTGGTGGACCGTAGTTGGTGGTCAGAGACTCTTTGCCTTACCTATGGTTCCTGGACTATGGATTGTGGACCCACCTACGGTCCAGTCATAGTCCTGCCCTGACCAAATTTTCAATGGCCAATCCACGGACCCACCTACGGTCATGGTCCAACCCACGAGCCATCGTTGGCCACCGTGGATGGCACCTGGAAATGCTGAAATCTGCTATGGTGCCCTCTTTCAGATTCGGGGTGTTACAATACAACATGATATTTTTTTATCAAATGGTACATAGTGGTCTTTGAAAATTATGATAATTTAAATCATTACTTAGTATTTTGGCATGTAGTAGGACCTGTTTATATCAAATGCTTAATATGCTGGTATACATAAAGATTTTTTGTCCTGTAAGTTAGTATAAAATCTTTGTTGTAGCAATTGTTCAAGGTACAAAATCTTAGTTGGTATTTTGTTATTCAACATGTTAAATTTCAATCATATGTTGTGTTGGTATACAACTCTGTTTATAACATTTGTTGGTATCAAATGATTGCCGCTGGATATTTTGATTTATTCATTAAGTGATTGACTTTCATTGTTGATTGACACTTGAGAATATTAAGGTAGTCTTTGAGGATCTAAGAAAGAAAGGTATGATGTTCAGGATGAACCTATGAAAGATTGTGTTGATGAAGATCATGTCCATGTTGAATCCATTAATTAATAATTGTTTGATAACACATTTAAGTTTGTTTTGGTTAGTGTCAATAAGGTTTTTATTAAATTTTTTTTTTGATAAATAAGCTTTATATTTGATGATTTGAATCATTTAGTAGGTGAAGTTTCAGTGTGATTAAAAAAATAGTAAGACTCCTACACTGTATAACTTTGTATTACCAACAATACGCAAATTACAATTGGTTGCTATTAAAACAACAAAACATATGTGTCATCAATGGTTGTTGTGGAATCTGAAAACACATATGTGACACCATTGGTTGCTATTGGAACCGGAAACACAAATGTGACACCACATGTTTGAACAAAGTATCAAGTAAGTATGCTCAATCATCATACACTTATCTAAATCTAAGTGAATCTGGTGGCACATATGAAAAGGCATCGATCTACTGTTTATGGAAACACCCTTTTGAAAACTACACAAAATTTGATGTGCACACTGATTCGATTTCAATTTTTAAAAATAAATTGATAATAAACTATCCAAGAAACTTGGCAAGAATGATTATTAC
The DNA here is from genome assembly GCA_036250505.1 of Solanum acaule. Classification (NCBI taxonomy): domain Eukaryota; kingdom Viridiplantae; phylum Streptophyta; class Magnoliopsida; order Solanales; family Solanaceae; genus Solanum; species Solanum acaule. The sequence continues at coordinate 3,650 of JAJOOR010014102.1, read as the reverse complement.
TTTAAATGGTCTTTAGTAATTATTTTAGCCATTGTTTGTGTTATAACTGTATCTTATATTTTGCCAAAAAAATCAATTTTTCACAGCTTTTAAAAATCCAATTGATCCTCCTTTTGATTTTGGAGTTTGTAAGGTGAATTTAATGGATTAGTTTTACCCTTTGGCTTATCCAGGACAACCTTGGGTAGATTTTGTTAATTTCTTATTTCGTCACTTTATGGTTATTAGTATTTTACGTTTGAAGTGTTTATTGTTGATTTCATAAGTGCAATTATTATTCATTTCATTGTAGTGCAAACTGTAAATTAGTCGTTGTGAAATCATTGTATGTGTGATTTATTTATATAGTTTGGTAGGTATAATTGGTTCTAATAATGGTCAGACCTAGGTGTTAGCATCAAAATCCATTTATCTTAATATACATATTTTTTTTATTGTGAATTAATAACACATGATTTTAATACAACATGTCGATGTGATAATGTACTACTTACGTAAACTATGCAAGTATGATCCTAAGAATAGTTCAAGAATTACTATAAAAGACCCATTTTTTATCAATTGGATTGTACAAATTTAATATGCTTAGGAGGTCACCAACAAAGATGAAAGATTGATTACTACACATCATGAAGTGACTCAATATATAAGAGGGGCTAAGATTCGTGCTAATACTCCATGGGTGGAAGTTGATTATATATGCATTCCAATCAACAGTAGTGATGCATTTCACTGATTTCTTGTTGTTTTTTCCATAATAAGCACGTATCTTTACATATGTAACATCTTGCAACTAGGAAGAACTAGAAGGAAGTTTAAAATCTGGAAATAGTTATTTTTGGAAAGTATAAGGAAATATGGAAAATTTTAAGTAAGTTAAAGTGAGTTTTTGGTCAACTTCAAACGACCATAAATCCCAGCTAATGATGAGTTTGGTGTAGTTACAAATATGGTTAGAAATCTCTAGGAATGATCTTTCCAACGCCGCTAAGTTTGTGCGATTCTGAGTTTGTATGAGTGAGTTATACCCTTTCGAAGTGGGGCAGTTCGAATTAGAAAATGTCCAATTCAGATTTTTGAAGGGTAGTTTGGTCTTTTCCTTACCCGATTAATTAAATCCGTTTTAGTAAATTAAGTGGGGTCAAAACTGAGTTAGTTCAGTTTACGCTTTTGAGAAATAGAGTTAGGGCTTTTGGAGAAAGAACGCAAGAGAAAGGAGAAGAGGAAAAACAAGATTAGCCAAGAACGATCAATTTTGGTTGTGGATTCGCCAAGGAATTGATCCTACAAGGTATGTGAGTCTCTTATAGCATTGGGTTAATTCACCCACGCGCCAAGCATATTTAATTCAGTGAGATTCGTCCTAGAAGAGTTGGAAAATTTGATGTTCTTGACAAATATTCTTGATTTCGAATGTTGTTAGCGAATTAGGACGAATTGAGAAGTTTATGAGATCCTTACATTGAGTTTAGGGTTTCTTTGAGTTATTTTCTTGGGTATATATGCTGGGCAATGGGATGTAAAATGAATTTGAGGAGGATAATCGAATTTAGGTGGTTTGAGGATGAAAAACGAAGAAGGAAAAAGTCGAGTAAGGTTCATGAAACAAGTCCGTGTCTCGGACTTGTTCCCCCAGTGAACAAATATCTGCCACGCGTCGCGGAGAGGACGCGGACTCCTCTGTCTCAAAATTTAAATTTCGTGAGTAATTATTTAAAACACCTCCGCGTCGTGGACTTGTTCCAAGACGGTGATTTCATAACTTTACTCAAGTTTAGCTATTCGAAATCAGTCCTAAACATCAAGAGATCTTTCCTATCACAAATCATAATCCTTGAATCCATAATTCAATTCAAGGACCAATTAAAAGTCAAGTCACGCGCAGTTATGATCAAAGTTAAGAGTCAAGTTTAGAAGTTAAGAAGCAAGTCAAAGCTAAGTTCTAAGGTTTTCAAGAGTCTTTAACAAACCTTTTAACTTTGTTTTAAGACTAAAGTTTCAAGTTAAGCAAAGAGTAAAGAGTTGAGTTCATTTCTCAAAAAGCTACTAGGGAACTAAGTATTCCCAAAGAGTTTATAAATGTTTTCACATTTGAGCAAGAAAAGGGAATGTTGAATCCAAGAGATCTTTTAAGCTAAGTTTTGAGTAATTATCTCAAACCAAAGAAAGAAGTTTGTTTTTAAAACATATGATCTAAGTATATTTTTGGGAGTAGTATTGAGCACCGATATGGGTATGCGAGTTCATATTAACTCAAGTATCCATAAACCATGTAGCCATCATGGGTATTAATGGGTAACTCCTTTATTTGCTTTCTAGTTTAGTTCATTAGGATGTTGTGGGGTTTGTTCCAACATCCATCTCAGTTGTTTTAGAGGCTTCATAGACGGTCAGTTATTAGTTATTTAGTCTTCTAATTTTATCTTATGTTAAGACTTGGGTTGCCATTTTGGCCAAGTTGAATGTTTAATCCTTTTAACATTCTAAGTTATCTTATTAAACTATTTGAGAAAGTTATTTTTATCATTAAAATCATGCTTAGAGTCATCCGCTGAGTTAAGTAAGCCAGACCAAGGGTTCGCTTGGGGCCAACAATGGTTCTCGAGTGCCAGTCCCGCCTAGGGTGTAGACTCGGGGCGTGGCAAACTTGGTATCAGAGCACAGAGTTCAAGAGTCCTAGGGAGTCTATGAAGCCGTGTCTGTAGAGTCCTAGTTATCGGTGTGAAGTGCGCCACATCTATAATTACGTGGCTGCAACATTTAGGAATTTCTTCTCTTCCTTCACACTCATTTCGTGCGTTAGAGTTTAATCTCTAAAAGTTTCCCTCGGATTCGTGCTTGCGCGTGTTTCAAATAATCATGCCTCCACGAAGAACAGTCAGTGGTTGTCCAGCTAGGAGGAATGTTGAGGAACACGAGTTACCCAATGCACCTGAAGTGCAACCGCAAGGAAAAGTTACAAATGTTGAGTTCAGAGAGGCTATAAGGATTCTTCGTTAAGTTGTGACCAACCAAGATGGGTAGCATAGAGGAGGTCGACAAGAAGAGGCTGACATTTCAAGGATTCGTGAGTTCTTAAGGATGAATCCCCCAAGTTTCACTGGTTCGAGCACTGCAGAGGATCCAGAGAACTTCATTGAGGAACTAAAAAAGGTGTTCGATGTGATGCATGTTACTAATACTGTGAGAGTTGAGCTATCTGCATACCAGATGAAAAATATTGCTAGGACTTGGTTTGATCAGTGGAAAGGGGGTAGAGCTGAGGATGCACCACCTGCGAGTTGGGCCTGTTTTGAGGAAGCTTTCTTGGGGCGTTTCTTTTCCCGAGAACTCAAAGAGGCTAAGGTACGGGAATTTCTTACACTTAAGAAGGATTTTGTAAGTGTGCATGAGTATGGGTTGAAGTTCACCCAACTATCTCGTTATGCTCCAAAAATGGTCAAGGACATGAGGAGTAGAATGAGCTAGTTTGTTGCTAGGCTGTCTAGTCTATCCAGTAAGGAAGGTAGGGCTGCAATGCTTATTGGGGACATGGATGTCACGACCCGAGAGTACCCCCTAGTCGTAACATGGCGTATTCGACCCCGAAGGGGTCTTATACGAGCCACATAGTCATTCATTGCATTCAATAATGAAAATAGTGCGGAATA